>JBAJFG010000031.1:0-295332 GCA_037903475.1 Ancylostoma caninum
CTGGACTTTTCTTGTCCGTATGTGCAATAAACGCGGTGGTTCAGTGGATATTTATTTAGTACTGTACAAGAGAGTGAGTGCGAGGAATGAAGTGAGTAATGAGCGCCTCGTTGGGCTTACAGCATCATACTCACTAGGAACTATCATCTCAAGCATAAGACGGGTCAGTCCCGCCCACTCCACATGAGGTACAATAGGGGCGGTGAACATGAATGCTACAGGGATGATCGATCTGTCGATGATACTCCGGCGGGCGACAAGAATTATCACTCTTAATATCACTGATCTTAGCTTTCTTCCCTGTCGTCCTGTTGCGGCGAGGATCGACCTCTTGAAGTGGGCGGCGGCGAACAGCTCGAGGACGTGAAGGGCGACGACGGGTGGCAGGAGTTGAAGGCGAACGGCGGCTGGACGGCGTGGGAGACGGCTTGACGTGAATTACAGGACGGCGGCGGCTGGAGTTGAAGGCAGACGGTTGGAGTTGTGAAGATTCTGGCCTTTTCATGACTACAGAGTGATTTTTTACGACATGCGTCGCATCTTCCTTCAATGGAAATGAGGTAGGTGTGAAACTGTAGGCGTGGCAAACTCCATTTTTGCACGTATCGGAGTACTTCGAGAGCTTTTTGCATCTCTTGCGCTCCTTTGCCCTTGTTTCTAGTACACCGTGTCCAGAGCCCTTTTGGGGCGCACGGACCTCGGTGTTTTCCCACACAGCTGTCAGATTATAATTGACAGATTCAACATGATTTACTTCGGTCAACCCACTACCGTAAATTGTGGGACCAAAAACCGTTCTGGCAATGTGTAATCCAGATGGGGTTTTAGTTACATGGCCGGTAACTAGGTCATAATAATAGTCAAGACCCACTAAAACGCGTGGAATTTGCCGTTCTCCACGTACTTTCGTACTTACCAAATAAATATCGTTGGCTTTCAAAAACTCCGCGTCAGCTTGACCAAGTTTCACGGATGGAAATCCACTTGTAATGACTGGCCGAGTTTCTACGGTCATGTAGATGTCTTGTCCAAATGCCGTCTCAAATGACTTTGAGAGGAATGATGTGGCTTTTGCACGTTTCCATGTGTCCACCGCTCCCAGATATTGTGCACATTTTGGTCCTTTCCTTTGTAAGACCAAATTGTTCTACAAGTTTCTCCTCAACTACGGTTTTTTGTGAACCCGAGTCGAAACAGAACAACACTTTTTCAAATTGCCGCCGTTTTGCATTCCATATGCTGCCCTCAGCTGTCATTAACACAGTTTGTTTGTTTATTGAACTAACGGTGCGACTATGGAATTTTGTGAAATTATCCATGCACATTTGTGCATTAATTGATGCATGTTTCCTGCAATCATATCGGCTTCTATCTGACCTCTGACCGCAGTTTTGACAACCCTCTCTATCTGAGTGGTTGGGGGGCATGTCCCTTGATTGTCGCGTGTCATCATAATTACTCTGTGTTTTGCCCTTTTTGAAGCACAGGCTGATATGGTGCTTATGTCCACAAGATGAGCAGTCCTCTTTTCGGCAGACCCAACTGTTATGGGTCCGTGAGAAACATTTCCAACAGCGATTTTGTTCTTTAAGCGCTTTTCGGCGCATGCTTTGATCGCTGACGGTACGGCATCGTGTAGATGAGTGATTGCTCTCGTGGCAAAATATGCATCCCTCACCGTAATTGGGTCTATAGTTATGGCGCTTCGCTCTTGATTGTTTGACCCTGCCGTTGTTTTTCTGGCCTAATCTTGTCTCAGTGTATGCATTTGTGGCAATCTCTTTCTTGAGAAGTGCCATTGGGTTGCATCTGTTTTGGCTAGAGTATGATGTCTGTGAAACTGACGATAATGACACGCAGTTTTTATTTTGCTCGGTGTTTTCGGCAATATTTTGAACGATTTCTGAATCGTCTTTGGTTGGAGCACATACTTTTTGAGCTCTAGGTTCTGGATATTCTAGCCGATTCTCCAAATTTTCTTGAATCTTATTAGATTCGTTGAACTTTGCTGTTAAAATAGCGATGAGGTCGTTTGCCTCTGCTATTGATGTGTGCAGCTCAGATTCTTCCGTTATTTGGTGAATTTCCGCAAGAACTTTCCTTTTCTCTAAGGTGTCCTCGCAGTTTTTGTACTCATCTAGTAACTCTCTGTACAATTTTTGGAGGTCCTCTTTTGCCTCATTGATTCGCTGTATGCTACTTTGTAGTAATGCTGTCGTAGAGCGACATTTCGCATGATCTGCTCTATATTCTGCACTCTCTGTACTCCCTTTGTAGAAGTCTACTACTTTTCTTAGCGATCTGGCGCTAAGAACAATGGGAATTCTGTGGAAATGAAGTGCCATGGCTTTTTTGGCTCACTTCGGAAAGGTTCCCGTGAGATTTGTCGTTCAGAGACGACTATGTGCGTTGCAATTAGCTCACGCAAGCGCTAACTGTAGTGCCAGTTAGGCTGAGTTGAATCGATATCGATTCTGGATCCTTGATTGGATCCGTGATTTTAGGGCACTTTGGCTCCTAGGATAGACTTCGCTAACCTCTTACGGCTTAGGGTGGGCCGTGAAATTGCTCTGGTGTGAGCTAGTCTCTTCTCCAGGCTCCAGAGTTGTTACGCTCTGACGCGGGAGGAATGGCTTTATTTTAGCCGATGCACCAAATGTTGTGGGCGCTGAGACTCTTGGACTTTTCTTGTCCGTATGTGCGATAAACGCGGTGGTTCAGTGGATATTTATTATGTAGTGTACAATAGAGAGTGAGTGCGAGGAGAATAGTGAGTAAGGTGCGCCTCGTAGGGCTTACAACATCATTCTGACTAGGAACAACTATCTCAAGCATGAGACAGGTCAGCTCCGCCCCCTCCACAGGAGGTACAGTATCGGCGGTGAACATGAATACTACAAGGATCATCGATCTGTCGATGATAACGATCATCAAAGGTTGTTGTTAAATTAAAATAATCAGAAATAGGCATGTGAAGAACAATGACAGAACTAAGAAGCTGGAACTGCGCTGGCTCTAAAATTTCATTTCATAAAGCATTCCCACTCGTTTTCATGTCTAGTAATAATTCATGGTTTATGCCTTATGTTCACTGTTTTTTGCACACTTATATGTGTATTCAAATCCACAAACAAATAAACTCTTCGCCCTCGTAGCCCTCTACTCCTTCGCGTCCTCCTACCATAGCAGTTTTGCAACCTGTTGACTCCTCTCTTGAGATAATTGGGACTAGAACAGTGTACACTACATAGATGCATGCGTCGGTCGGGCGTTAGACGCTCACATTCATTTACGGAGGATTTCCATGAAAACGATCAGCTCGGCATGTTCACCACTGCGAACGCGTGCGTCTTGACTCCGTCAGGGTTGCACTAATGAGGCGTCTGCGTCTATCCCTTATGTTGTCGCTACCCGACGCGCGTGCGCATTTAGTATAAACTTCGCTTAAATCAATAATTGCTTTTCAATAACTCACGCGTTCTTATCGTTACTTCACTTACCGTTCACCAGACTTTCTTGGATGGGTCAGTAACATTAGACAGGAAAATTCAAAAATTGAAGGATAAGAAGAAATTTTCCACAAAATTCCTTATTTTCCATTACATTTTATTTATTTTATTGTCTATTATTTGGATTAGAGTATTTCACGGGAATTTGCTTACAAACTTTAGATTTGTTCATGGATACAGATACCTTGCCGCTTACAAACTTTAGATTCGTTCATGGATACAGATACCTTGCCGCTGTGACCGAGTTCCTTGACAAGCTTGACAAGCCTTTAACAACCGTGTTAAACCACAGAAATCGAATCTTCGCAATGGCCATGATCATTTTCAACCTTTCCCAGCACCGATTATTGTACAGAAAAAAGTCACCGCGCACTTGTGTGCAATTACAGACGCAAAAGTCCGGGACTGGTTTATGTCGGTGGCTGTTGAGGAGTTATTCAATCAAATTTGGTAGAAAATTTCCCGTACTTACGGCAAATACTGCGGCAACAAACAAAAGTGCATACGACGCGATATTGAGTCCCGAAATACACTTGCGGAGCGAGCTCGGCGAGGGAACAGATGTGGGTGACCTTCTGCATGGTTACCTTCCCTGATGTGGTGCCTATTTTCGCGGATTTTTCCCTGGTTTTTTCAGCGGTCACATTGCAACCCTCGTACTATTACTATTAACAAAAATTACTATTAATGAGAAATTTTCCGAGAGTAAAACAATTATGTAAATCGTTATTTAATTACCAGTGAAAACTAGAAACTCCAAAAGAAAGGAGAGGAAAAAAGAAAAGCTGTTGAAAATAAATGGTATTGCATCGGTTTTTTCTGGAGAAATTCTGACGAATACGTTAATATGTAGATTGCGCGTCAGATAAAAGTTCCGGACAAACTGCGCATGTTATTCCTGCTTAAATAGTGCGCTTTCAGTGCCAGTCACGGGTTTCTGTTAATTTTTAATCTTATTATTATTTTTCACTTATTACTATTTATTATTGATGCTAGCTTTATAGGAAACATAAACACAATGTGAGGAAAACAAGGTCCGTTACTTGCTGCTATAGCTTCAGTTAACATTACTGACGAGCACAGAATACTTCAGAGGAAATAATGCAGAAACAGGGGGAATTAACAAGATAAATCTTGCATGATTTCTTGTAAACACTGTGGCCTCCTCATGAATTTCTGGAAAAAATTGTCATCTGCCTCAGGCATTCCTCACTTATTCATTTATTTGTTTACTAGTCAGTTTCAAGTAATGGAAGTATGTAGTGTAGAGTGGACGGATACAGAATAAACTGACTTAAGGGCAGTTCATACTAGATGCGTGCCTGAGTCGCGCATCAGTCGCACGCATTCATTTGCGAGGGATTTTTCATGAAGACCGATCAATGCGGCATGTTCATCCGCAGTGAAAAGAACGCGCGTTCGCCGCGAGGCCGTGAACGTATGTTTCTGAACTGCGGCTGCGTTGCGACTGGGGCCCTATTCTTCAACATATAGACGCACGCGCGTCACTCGCACGCATCTAGTATAAATTGCCCTTTAGTCAGTCCCTGCTTGGACATTCCTGGAGAACTGTTGGAAAAATAGGAAGAAATTCCCGTGAATTGGGCGGAAATCGCTGAAAAATCACCAGGGCAGTGTATTGTCGGAATATCGGAATATGTGTATTTATTCTCACTGCATTGTTTACATGTATATTTTTTCACTCTTTTCCATGTCTATCTGGATTCAATCCGAAGTAAACAGCAGATTCTCATTTCACAGGTACTCCCGTGAAATTCCCATTGGAGACGTCCCGAGACAGTATCTGAACACGGCGTGACCCGCCGCCTAAGTACACCATGTTGCCGAATACCGTAATGTTGCTATTGGAGCTGGCCCGTCTACGGACGTTTGTCACCCGCCGCGCCGCCGCGCGCGAATTCGCGCGCGGCACTACCTTTTTTTCCCCTAGCACAGGCGCCGGGAGGGTGGGTATGGAGCGTTATCCCTGGAGTGGGAGGCGCGGTCGAGCTCTGAACAATCGCAGAGCTGGGCTGCACCGCCCTCCCCAGGTGTAACACACCACACCCCGGGAGGGTTCGTCGCGCACTCCGCCCTTTTCGCCGCGTTCGCGAAAGGGCGGGTGACGAACGTCACGTAATCGAGCTGGCCGACGGCCAAGCTCCGCCCCGCAAATTGTTCTCGTTCGATAAGCAGCACACACGGAGTCGTTTCACCCGCCATCATCAACATGTTTTCGTTGCTTGAGTATCGCATGCTGTTATTTCGCTGCATACGGGGCGAATGGAGGGGGGGGGAGGGAGGACTGCAAAGAACGCGGCTTGTTTTCCACTCCGCCGTCGCCCCGCCCCCGGCTGCACGCGGCGTTCGCTTCCCGTCGCGCTCCCACACTACGACGAGGGACTGCAAAAAGCGGCAACATCGCGGCTGCAAAAAATCGCTGAAAAAACGAGTCTGCACGCAGCGTCGGTGTCAACAAGCGTTCGGCAGTAAACAAGCAGGGTTTTTCCAGCTCTAGCGTCCAGGAATCGTAAACAACTTACACGTACTTTTTAGGAATACCACGGGGGGACGGAGAAAACACTGGCTTCTCCGAGAGCACCAGTTCAAAAATATTTGTTTGTTTGTTTGTTTATGCTTATTCCACAGAAGTCACACATCATCACTATCGAGGCATAAAGTCCAACGATCCACCAAATTATCGTGATAAAAATGCTTCGCTGGCGAATTGTTTGCGGTCATTTCGACACTAGAAAACACTAAACTGAAAGTTGCACGCGGTACTAGTCTTTGAAAAGTTGTAAAATATTTCCATTAATTTGGTTAACTGATGCATAAAACGATTTTAGAGAGAAATTGGCGGGGGAGCAGAAAGAGAAGCCTACGCCTAAAGTGTAAGTTGCCGCCTCGTTAGGTCCCCTAGCACAAGCACTTAGCACAAGAAGCGCGATCGTGCTCTTCACGTCCTCAACCAGCGACGAATGTAGATAATTTTAGGTTATGTTAAACATCTAACATTAGTCATTACAAACCAGTCATTTGCTGATGGAACCGGAATACATAACATTCCACGAATACTGGCACAAATGCATACGAAAAGACAGGTGTTCCTTTCTCGTAAGTGTATTTCAAAGCAAATTTTTCATTTTCTATATAAAATGGATGAAGAAGTCTCATTGTTTCATTTTTAATTCCTGATTTTTACAATTATATTTTGGAATACTGAATTATCCATACTTAAAACCCTCCCCTTGTTAATTTTATTTTCTAATTTCGGACTTTTTTATTCCCCAAACTGGCGTAGGTTTCCCTTTCTGCTCCCCCCCCCCCACCTATTTCTCTTCAAAATCGTTGAATGCCAGTTACCCGAATTAATGAAAATATTACACTTTTATTAACTTTCAAATATCAGTTTCTCGTTTACATCCTGTTTTGGTCCGAAAAGGAGCTATTATGCACATTAATCATATTACGTGGTTTACAATGAAGATCGTTTTCTGTGATTCTTCTCTTTATATTAAGTGTAGAGATTGCCAGTGGGCTCGCTAGAGTTGGGAAAAAGGAATTGTCACTAATTTTAGAGGGAAACATTCGTCGAAAGGAGAAGAAATCTTTGATATCAGCTGCTGACAAATGTTTTATTCAGTTGAAGCTCGAAATTTAACAGTCATTCGTGGAATACAGTGAAATATTTTTCCCAAATTCGTTAACCAAGGAAAAGGTATAATAGCTATAATTTAGTGGCAGAAACAAAATGACATCTATCTGCGCAATATACACCATTTCTCTTTCATCCTTGAGCAAGGTAGAAATGAGGGCATCGGTCAGAATTCAAAGCTGAGGCAGTTGATGTTCGAGTTCGGTAACCCATCTTGCAGTTGACTCTGTGACCAGACCAAGCTACTGTAAGGATGCTTCGACGCCGGGCTAGAGTTGAGACTATTGTCTAAATATCATCTGATCACATCTTTCTCACCGCGATTTGTGCCATTTTCAAGTGTGCTGGTGACATTGACCGCAGAAATCGGTTTCGCAAAATTCGAATAATACAACGAATAGTAAAAATTCGTAAAATTCGCGCAACCTTCGTCGATTTATACGCCACGCTATCGTCTTCCTATGTTGCATGTTGTCTGCAGTGGATAAAAGTTGTCTCAGAATCTATGCCTGTATTTGATTATGCACCAGTCTCTTGAGCACTTGGACAGGCAAGATTTTCAGGAATATACTGTTACCCTATTCAGGGAAAGTCAATGTCTCATTTTGTTGCATTTCTCCGGGAGAAATAAGCCTACCCTTTGAGTTGGGAAGGAACAAATAAGGAATGACGATCATAAATAAAAAACCGATTAAACGGAATGAAATAGAACGAACTTCAAATTCACACTGAAGCACAGCAGGCGCGCAAAGCACAGATCCGCCAGCACACCAGATTTCATGTGTATTACTATTTGTAAATACATATTTGTATTCCATATTGGTTTCTGTTCAGATTCGGACGAGTTCCGCAGACGTTCCGGCTCTTCACGTAGCGACGGAAAGCGATGGGGACGCAAGGATACAGGAGGCGGTGAGCTGAGATGTTGCATTCAGCCGGATCTACTTCGCAGTAACGTCGACAAGCACTGGTTCTTCGAAGATGAACAGGTGAGCCCGTGAACAATTAGTTGAAACTTGGCTGAGGTTTGAAAATCCGTGAGAGTTCAATCCGTTTTTCTCGGAAGTTGCTGAATCCTGAATTGAGCAAACGTACCACTTACATACCTGCCCTGAGTATTAATCATACCTAGCTTTTCTTCTGAGTTTGTTTGGTCTTTTATCAGATGTTTGTTTCTTTTTTTTAACAGTGAAAGACATGACATATGAGTACTGTAAGGCAATTGATGATACTGTAATAATTCTGATTACTGAGGTCTAATGAATTCAAAGCTTGCCGAAAGCACGAATATTTGGTAAGGGGTTCGAACAGAGCCTGGAAAATGCTTAAAGGCAAGGTCCGGTTAAAATCTTGCCCACTCAGGTCTTTTGCTCTCTGGAGTCAGAATCATGTGTGTATCACGTTTCTCAAATTCAAGACCTCGTTATAAGCTCCATCCCTAGATATGGGACAAAATGTCCGAGGACTACGGTGCCCGTGTGAAAACGCGCTCCAATCGACATAGGCTGCGAGCGTGCATAATGGACAGCGATGGACGCTCAGATACATACAGCGTAACGAACACATCGCGAAATCTTTCCCACCCCATCTAACGGAGCGCCGGTCCTTTGAATATGAATTTTTTCCTGCGACGCTACAATAGACAGCATGTAGGGCGCGCCGTAAAACGTCATTTGAAAGCACGGACGCTGCAAACCCGCAAACGCCGCCTTGAAGTTGGTCGATGGAAAGCGTTTGTTGTGGGACCTCTTCAGGGATTTTCTTATAGTTTTCGTCTAAGGCGTCACCGTAGGCCATGAATCCCGTAGAAATTCGTGCGATGGAATGCTGGCCGGACCTTGCCTTTAAGTATTCCAAGCTTCTGAGACTCTACGACTACTGAAAAGCGTTTACCGAAACTGAAAATCTTACTTTTTCTTGCCCAATGTATTGAAAGTGCCTTAATTTCCGGCGTAAAATTTCCATGGAACACTACCACTGATTCAGGCTTGTTCGTTTTGATCGAATTTTCTGGGCTAGGGCGTGAATAACATTTCATGGATTCTCGCCCTGTTGAAATATCTTGCGAGCCCGTCTAAATCTTTCCAAATTCTGGACATTTAAATTAGCTGAAATCCGAAAGACGAATCAAATTGGTTCTCGTGAACATTCCGCAGCAGATTCCTCTCTGATGCCAAATTCGGCCGCGTTGGACAAGTCAGAATTATGCCTCTCTATCCATAAAGCTGCAGCTCAGCAGCGGATATGAAATGGCTGAGCCCTTTATCTTCTCAGTAGTACAAAGCGTGATTGTGTACAGTGACTCAGAGGTATGAATAAGTTACGCATCTGCCCTCGTCTACGAAGACATGTGTTTCTGCTTTTTTCATCGTCTTTTTCTGGATGTATTGATTCTCAAGCGTGATTTGGGAGCGAATGCGACAGTGCATATTTTCGTTGGTCAGCTTTTTGTCGCTGTCAGCAGCCGTACTCGATCTCTTTCTTAGTGAAGCAATGTTGTAGTTCAGAAGACAGCTCAAGCTCTTTAGAATTCGCTCCAAAATATGAGTGGGATGTACAGAGATATCGCTATAATGAAGTATTTTTTAATGTCAAAAATGTCAATGTCAAATGTCTAAGAAAATCATTGCGATTAGGATCACAGTGTCTGTCTTAGAAGTCATTCCACATCAAAACTCCAGAAATAGCAGTGAAACTAGGATGAGTGATGTTACGTAGCTAATCCTATCGACTCGCCAGCTATATGGAAACAAGATTTCCAGCAAATTCTCCATTTTTTTCCAAAAGCTCTACACAGGAAATTGTCTTTCTTACATAAGTGGATCTGGGAACATATCTGACATCTTTCAACACTACATTTATGGCACAGTTCTGTCGGTTTTTAATCTCCTCGACCACACGTGAAGCCTCAAATCAATAGAAATTTATTAAATTATATTTGCAGAATTCTTGAATTGTTTCGCTATTTATATCCTTGTTCGTCAAATTTTTATCGACTCATTTGAAATCTCTCCTGTGAAGGAAAATAAGTCATGAAGTAGAAAATATAGTTTACCGGGGCTGTTTTTGATCTAAGGCTTGTGAACTTTTGTGAAATTTCAACCCTGAGGATGTCCACTGCTGCCTACACACTTCGCATGGTGATCCTCAGGCGACATAAATTTTGATACGTATCGATTTGTGGCTTGTGCAGCTGCGACGCCAGTCTCAAACTTGCAGAAATCGATAGCTGTTATAATCGATGGCATTGGCGACTGTGACTACAGGTGTACATGAATTATAACGGCAACTTAAATTGGTTGTATCTTCTTTGACTTTATTTTGTTCCATCAATTCGCCGAAATTGTTTGTCCCACAATGATTCTTATATTATTTTCCTTACATTAGAGCTATGTTATTCCTCGAACACTTTTAAGCTCATTTTTCTGCTAGAATAGACTGCTATAGATAACTACTGCGAGAAATAATTATACGCATCACCTGGAACAGCTGGTGACCTTCATCAAGTGCCCTTGTAATTGTAAAGTTTTGATGTTTTACTCGTGTGGTACCGTAGGGCAATTCTCGACTGCTGCTCTGTAGTGTGTTTTCACGTAGTATCGCTGATATATTGAGGTAAAAAATAGCTTGCAGCTCAGTCGGTTTTTTTTCTGCGACAAGCAGGTTTTTTTTTCTTGAGGCAGCTGCGAGGCAACGGTTTTTCTCACTGGAATTCAAGATTTTTCTTCCATTGAGGGGAACAATCCCCTGATCGAAGCCTTCCCTAGCAATGCCCTCTGCCCGTTGCCCACTCTTTCTGTTGCAGGTGCGAGTGAACGGTTCGGTGTTCGCGCGACGGGAGAACTTCGACAACCTGCTCTCGATCATCCCGCTGTCCAAGTTCAACGGGATCCACATCAAGGTGCGTTGGCTCTGCGCTTTCCCTCGCATCGATCGCGAGGTGTTCGTCGTCAAAACAAACCGTCGTCGTCGTCGCCGCCGCTGGCTCCGCTGCACTATGCACTCGCCTATAAGGACACCGCCGCCGTCATGCGCCTGCGGTTTTGTTTTCGTCGGCGCTTGTTCGCCGGCTGACTGGCTGCTCGATTATTTTGCATACATCCGCCACCACGAGGGATCTGTGTAACGAGGTTACTGTGTCGCTGAAACTCGCTCGCAAACTAGGCAGCCATTTTGCGCTTAATTATGCGCTCCAGGGGTCGCAAACTCCTTGTGTATACCTCAAGCATGTGAAGACTAAGAGGGTTCTGTTCACGGTTGAGGAGCGTTCACATTGCTTTTATACCAGTGACGGGATTCGTGAACATTGCCAGAAAGTTAGTGACTTATCCGCCGTTTTGAAGTGGATGAGTTCCTTTACCAAAATAGGTGTAGCTTGTCCGAGCAACTGGTCCCACTCAGCGATAACCATTTATGGTAAAGGTAGCGAAATATGTTACAATAGAAGACTAATTCGTCCACTATGGGTCATCAAGAAGCTTGGAACCTTCCCGAAAACCACGAATCCTGCAGTTTCTTTCTAATTTCTCTAAACGTCCTAGAGGTGGGCGGGAAAATCACTGGAATCCACCCGGAGTTTAGTCTGTAGTTTCCGAATTTGCTTGGAATTCTCCCTTGAACAAGAGCTGGATGCATGCTGATTTCTATTTCGATGTCTACTGAGCTGTAACCGAGACTACTTGTCTTTATTACTGCTTTACTCATGTAACCCCCTCTCTCTCGCCTCTTACTTTTCTTCGGCAAACCTGAAAATTAAGTAACACATGCAACTCATTCTCCCAGACGTCTTCTCTCCTACAGGAGAGAAGACAAAAATAGTGAGCCAACAGCAACACTCAGGGTTCGAATGGAATACTGGCAGCACCCACAGTAGACGTGTTACGTACATAAATTTACCTTTTACTCCACAATCATCATCATTTTTCCCGTACGTGACCTTGTCAACACCCAGTTGTTGCCTATGGGTATGAGGTTACCCATACATACCATCCACTGGTGCATCCGGGCCCAAAATTAAAAATCGTTCTACCATCAATCGTCCATCTTGTAAGCTAACAAGCAGGACATTTTCTGATCATCTTCATGTAGAAGCGTTATTGTTAGGAGTAAAGGTGAAGGCAACTTCACACCATTTATGGTTATCTCGTTCCCACATGACTTCAACCCCAAAAAGCCGCTGTGGAATCATCATTGTTAGTTTCTATCGAACATATGGTGGAGGGCAGTTCCTCACTGACTTGACAGACATATAGCATTTGCATAGAAGAGTTGTACTTTTAGCTAAAGTTGCACCTTAACTTGGGAAGGGAAGGGCTTCCGACTTATCTCCTCTTACACACCACTAGTGGTACCTGCAAAAATTTCTAATTCTCGTTGTTCTACACTACTGCCATGTGCTGCCGATCTTCCTCAAATTCCTCACCGTCCTCTGCTGTGATCATAATGATCCCGGGAACCATAAGGTTTTGCTGTTTCGCTGTAATGACGCTTTCAATTGCAGTCAACAGCAGCATTCTCCACGCTTTTTCTCCGGCTCAGAAATGCACTGGCTTCATATGTCGAATAAACGAGTTGTCCTCCTGGGAAAGTGCTGGCGAAGCGTGAAAATGTCGTGCAGGTCGCCGGGCCGCCCGCTGCCGTTCACGTGCCGGTGACGAGTCGGCGAACACACGCGCTGTCTGCAAATTTCCTCCAGCGAATGCACTTTTTGAATGCGCTGGATCGAGCACCTCGGGTTGGTGTTGTCGCCGGGTCTAGTGCAAGGATGATGTAACAGTTTCAGCACGTGTCCCCTATTTTTTTCTGATTCCACTGAATTCTCTTGGAATGATGAGCAACTGGGTGAATGCCTATGCTAATAGCTTCTTTGAAAATATCATACATGCACTTTTACGATGTCAGGGCGTTAGAGTATTGATGGTAATGCCGTTTAAGGACTACATGACTAATGCCAACGTAAGGGTTGAAGTGCTTCTGAAGTCTAGCAATACAAAGGGAATCACAGCGGAACCCTCTCAGGTATGAAAAACGAGGAACGAGTGGGAATGCAAGGCTCGCTGCGTTGCCTAAAAATTCTGGTCACCCAATGGCTTCAGGACCAATTTTCGAAACCCGAACGCGCCTGTGGGCTATTAGAGGAATTAATATCAGTAAGGATGAGTACATTGCAATGACAAAAAAGCTAGCCTTATATTAGAATCTCTGCAGATTTTGATCTATAGACGGATTGGTTAGATATTGCACATAAAAAGACCATTGGGAGTAGAGCATCGCCATTAGCGGTCTGTGTCGCGCCAACATCGTCGATTGCCGAGGTGAGCACTAACCAGCCTTCATTCCGCGTTTGCTCCTGGGCAACCCCCCCCCCCCCGACTGAGGTGTAAGGATGAGGAGTTTGAGAGGGTAGTCCTCTTGTACGTGAGACTTGTTCAGGCTCTGACGAAGGCGATATCGCCGAAACGTAGGCCTTGTGGACTGCACGAATAAATGTATTTGATCAACAGTCTTGGCTAAGAACGGCTGTAATAAGTACTGTACTAGTATCAGAGAAATTTAGTATTTATTAGTTTATCTCATTTTTATCTTTTTTAAGGAATGATGTTCCTGTAGTACATGGTGTCTATAAAAAGGCCGTAGACTAGAATAATTCAACGTCGAGTTCGCCACTGGTTCTGCACTTAGGTACACCCTGCTGTACCTGAATTAACTATGATTTTTAAAGTCGATTTCACAAACAGACCTCCAATTACCTTACAGCCCTCCCAGGCTCTTTTTTTCCTGCCCCTGAGGATCTTGCGGTAGGGACCCCGCCTTCCAGGGCTAGGATCCATGAAAGCATAACCAGCCGAAACCAGGCTAGCAGACCAAATCTAACATTCCACGTCTCTCAGCGCCATGTAGTATATGAGATAGTCAAATCCCATAACCGTGATGGTTTGCGTGGTTATTGCTTCACAAATCCCAGCCCAGTAGGTAAAAGTGATGCGGAGATGCGAGATTTCCGAATTTTACGCATAACGATTTCAAAAGCTACAACACGAACTACCGTTGTTGATGGGATCGTTCCAAGTATTATCGATCGAATGCCCCATCCCCAGCGATCGATTTTCCGTTCAGAGCGGTGTCCGTGATGCCGAGCGTGTATTTGTAGTGCAACTTCAGTCCTTGCAGAGTGCATTCTCGTGGTGGCTGCCGATAACAAGAAAGAACGCGCTGTCCGTTGGGGGTTGCGTTAGGGAAAATCCGCATGATTGCCTGGAAATTTCCCTACAGGCTACTGCCGAGGTTTTTTTAACAAGCATGTTAGCAGTGTGGTATTGCGCCTAATGACTCAGCCGAAAAAAAAAGTTCGAGTGGAAGTCAAGTGAATAGAGGTTTTAGGCCTAAACAGTGAGTATTCTGTTAAATTTCACTCGAAAATGTACAGAGAACAAGGAAGTCCACAGAATTTACATGATCTCTACTCGTACTTACTAGAAGCTTCCAAAATCTCAAAGCCTCAACTAAGCACTTGCAGAAAATCCCTGAACTTCTACTAGAGACTTCCAAGTTGCCGTAGAATTCTTAGAAAATCCGGAAGTTCTGAAGAACTGGGAGCTCAACGGGATTGTTATTTTTATGGAGATCCTGATTTATGAGTGCCTTGGCAATTGTAGCATAGTTGAACTGAGCTTGTTTACAGATGGAAGATGACTGTCCGCAAGGTGGTGATGACGTCCGTTTGTGCCTACTGAAGACGTTGGGCGCACACAACCAGCGCACTGTGCCGTGTGTGGGCTGTCGTCGTGACATGGTGGTGAGTTAACCCATCCTTGTTGAGAAAGCTACATGGAATATGCACGTGAAAGTCTTCGAGCATTAACAATGATTGGCCAGGGAATGAAAGTCCATTAAATGTTATTAAATTCAATGAAGTTGAAGTTTTTTCAATTAAAGTTAGGTCATTGAGCTTTAGTCTTGCTTGTGAAAAGTAGCACTTTTACTTTTAAATTGAAAATCGGGATCTTCTATCCTGAAATAACCCTGAAATATGGGAAATTTGGGTTGCAAACATGCGAAAATAGAATAACTGAAAGAAAAAAGAAAATATATTTATTTGTCTATTTACTTGATACACCGCAAAGATGTGCACATCAAAAAACAAAAACAAAACGCTTAAAAAGAAAGTAACGGAGGATCTTCACTGGGGCTTCTGTCACAGTAAAGTGGTTCATTGGAATGGAGTAACCTTAGGAGTAACCTTAGGCTGTTTTGTAAACGCCCATTTTCGGAAAGTTTATGGTGAAGTTCCACAAATATTTGATTGAAAGTCATCAGAGAGTTCCGTTTTCTAAAATTATTTTTTACTGGAATAATATTATATAGAGGCCAGGAGCAACCGCCTAAGACACATAAGTGGATCCTAGGTTGAGCTCTAGAATTATTAAAATTCAAAATCTCACGGATCTTCCGTAATTAACTGGAAGGTTTTTTAGTGTCTCGTTTCCAGGTGTACGATCGATATCCTCTGGTTGACGGTGTTTTCTTTCTGTCACCTGTCTGCCATTTTGGACCGCCAACTGAGGTCAGTTTACTTTCACTGTGTTTTAACAAGTTTCATTTCAATTTGTTCATGCTTAGAGGCATTTTTTTCTAAACTTCCGCTGTTCTTAAACGTCAATTATATTTTCGAATAATTTTTCGATTTAGAATAATTTAAAAAACTTACGTTAAAGAAAGCGAAGTTTTGAATGGATTCACGAGTCGTCTTTTAGCAAAATGTAAAGGATCGAGTAAATTCAAAGCGACAGTTTGAGAGAGTTGAAGAGCCAAAAAGTTTCAAAATTTGATTACTCGAAAGAGCGTGAGGATTTTGTCTTTGCCTGCCTTCTTCTGATTGCTGGTGTTTTTTTTCTTCTTTAGATCATGATCCTGAAGCTGTGGGCGCGAAAAATAAACATTCAAATAAACCACATGTTCTGCTTGGCCAATCACCGCGTACAACTTATTTCCATTTTATTTGTTTGAAATTTTTTATTTAAGTCCATTCAACACTCCCTACTGTTTAACCAAACTTAGTTCATTTTATTCAACATTTCTTGTTCATTTTACTTCATTATTTCTTATTTTTTTACTTATATTTAATGTACTTGTCAGTTTTCTTTTTCCTGATCTGTCTTTTTAACTCCCCTCCCCCCTTATTGACGAACTGCACGGCGACTTTCGCATACGCCCCCCCCCCCATATTTCCCCACTTCACCCGGATTTTGTTCAGGTGATGTACGACGGGAAGCGCAACTACCTCCAGCAACTGTGCGCCAGCTGTTTATGGTCGGATTGGCGCTGCAACAACTGCGGCAGAGGTGAGCACATCCGTGACGCGCTCCATTTGCATGCGAACGAGCTTCTACCGGCCGGTGCCGGCTTGTTTTTATACGAGGCCATGACTCAGCGCTGCTTTTTCTCATCTCAGATTTATGCACGCCGAATGATAATCCTGATTTCATTTCCAGACGGCTGGTTCAACGGAAAATCAATCGTGCTTGCACATTGTACTACTATGATATTGGTGAGTACTGTATCGCAATTTTTTTGGGGTAGTTTCTAAGTGAGAACCCCTCATGATCGCGCAAAGATGTACTGAAGTAACTGTTACCAAGATCTGCAAGCACAGCCCTCTGAAGCTTCGAAATTAGAGCTACATTCTTACTTTCATCTGTTATCATTGATGACAACATCCGTTTCACTGTATCTACGCCTCTATTGGAAAAAAGGGCACACGAGCGAACCGCGCCTCTGAATGTTGTGACGTCTGCCGTCGTGGTGGCAAAACAGACTGGCGTGAGCTAGTTCGCATCATGGGGTTTTGTACGAGCATCGCGCCGTCCTGGAACTCACACATACATTGCCTTACCTGGGAAAGCATCTGGGATCTAATAGATTTAATAACTTATGGTAACTGAATTAAAATTTACTTAATTGTAGACCATAGACCCAAGCTGGATTTTTGAGGGTAATTTCCACTTTTTTTACGGTAGTTAGGAAGAAAGGTAGGAAGAAAGACAGGTGTCCATAAAAAAGGTTCAGGGAAATATCTGTGAAATTGATGGATTTTGCGAAGTAATTTTCGAGAGGGAGGCGTTATCACTGCTCTGCGAAGCAGTTGAGAGTTCGCTGAAGAATTATGCCTCCTCCGAACTGTATGAGCAGCTTCAGCCTGTTTCATTAACTACAAAAAAGGCTCTAAATTCTGGGATTCTCCTCACGCTCCTAGTTACGGAATTTTGAAGTTGGTACGTTACGCGCAGAGGTTGTACTTGTTATCCTAAGGATTCTTATTTAAAGCATGCATGCATCATTAAGTCTACCCAGGTTAAACCTGTTGATACCCTCGTTAACGTCGCGTAAATTCGATTGTGTTAAGGAGTTTACCATAGGTAATCTCGACGATCCATGCGACGCCAAGCTGACTCGTAAAGGTTTTTACAGGAGCTCAGAGAACATCCATCATTGCTTCTGGTTTAGTCGGTCTCAAGAGTTTTACTAAGCTTACTGGAGCTACCATGTATTTTCTTATTCCTGAAGTTTTTCGCTTTATCGCTGCTAGTAGCGTTGCAATCTAAATATTTAGTACATAGTTCATCAGTTCTCTTCTTTCCATAGTTTTTTATTTCTGTCGAGAATCCAAGCCATTTTTAGAAAATCTTAAAGGGACACCATTCAGTGCAACTTCAAATCTCTGCTGAAGACAGCCGCTTGTTTACAGTGTTTCCACAATGAAATTTGTGTGATGTCAGCTACCACATCATAGATAACTGTATAATTCTGTTTTTGGCTGTAGTTTATGGATCAAAAAACATCTTTTTGTCTATGGTCTCTGATCAGCCATGTTTCTAACCTCAAAAAGCGCCTGATGCGAGTTCTGCAATGTTTCTTGTATGCTATTTATTTATTTGTTTATTTATTTATTCGATATATCGATAGCAAAATAAGTGCGCCATAGGTAGCGGACTTAGTTCAACCTGAAAACTTATAAAAAATGATGAAACAGCATGGAAAAATTCACTTTTGCAGAGGGTTTGAGGATCGAACCATATGGTTAAGTTTTAGTACGCAAGCAGGTACACGGCGGGTGACCAAAACCCTATTAGGAACTAGCAGGCTTCTGTCTTCAGCAGAAAAGCCGTGTGCCTAGAGGTCTTTAAAATAGATTTGCTACTCCAACTTTCGTATGCGTTGAATTCTGATGGTTTTACCAGCCTTTTTACCAATCCTAACCTCTCATCCCTCTCATTCCAGTGTCCGCCGGCAAGTGCTGTCCACCGACGTGTACCGTGTGCCGCAGTCCACTGCTCGTTCCGGAAAACATCATGATGCAGATTGTGAATGTGAGATAATGGTATAGTTTCATGCTATTCGGTTCAAGCCACTCATTGCTGCTCTAATCACACCTGGTATGACCTTGAGAGCGGTCTTGATCCAGATATCCACACAGGGAAAGGGGTGGGCTGTTGGGGGGGGGGGGGGGGGAGGGGAGGGGTGCATCCTGTTAATGGGTAGTCGTGTTCGCGTTTGTTTGCCGTTTCACACACAAAGAAAACAGCAGCCGGAGACATGTTCATTGGTCGTAAATAACTGTGCAGAAGTGGTCTGGACGGACGCCTTTGCAGATGTTCATGCTTTTCGGGGTGGTTGGTAGGGAAACAAAGGGGTCTATGCACCATTTCTGCTTGGTAACTTTGTGAGTGGAGAGTGAGATCTAGTGAAATCCCGGGTAATTTTCCGAAAAGGATGTACAGTACTGTAAATTCCCATCGTATGGTCCTGAAGGCAGCACCTATGGGAATTTCCAACCTCGACGTTTCGCCACGACTCGATCGAACGACCCTTGTCTTGCTGATGATCTTGCTCATCTCGGATTTTGGACATTGTCTTATTTGTATCTTTGAAGTGGTTAAGTTTTCCCTGCTGTTTTCTTCTAAGACTTGTTGGGACAGTTGCCAAGGTTCCACTGCGACAAAATCTGAGACAAGAAAATTTAAATGGGCGCTACTTCTAAACAGAACATTTGCCAGGATGAATGTTGTAGAATCGAGGGTGCTACTGTTCTGGCTTGCCTTTACTCGAGTTTAAGGAAGGAAGTGTTCCACTACTTCCTTCCTTAAACTCGAGCTCCCTCAGACTTTTTCCAATAATTGCCACTCTCCTACACAGCACAGCTAATCACCCAAAAAAAAACCCAGGAAGCAGCACCATTCCCTAAGTTCCGAGATGTTTTCATCACAGTGGGCATGGTGTTTGATGCCTTGTGCGACACTTACAAATTGTTTTGGGTGACGAACCCTGTGCCTCTGCAGGCGCGGAAAGAAAATATCGGTGGGCAAGGGAATAAATTCACTACTACAAAGTTGCTGAAGTTGCTTCCTCTGCCCTCGAGCGTGAGGAAAGGTTCTATGCATTATGATCAAGGTCCAGAAACACGTGCATTCAGAAAAAATTTCGAACAGTTCTCCGATTTCGATCAGGTCGAAAATATGAATATTCAAGAAAGAGAGGCCTCTGCAGTTTTTCAGGTGAAAGAAGAGCAATATTTAAATTCCCCAGCATTTATTCGGTCCGAAGTATGGTTTCAAAACTAATGTAAGTACAATGCGAATTTCAATTTCGACTATTCGGATTTTCTTTCTAATACATTCGTGGGACGGGGAATGCATTCCATTAACGGGCAGTCGTCTTCTTGTTTGTTTGTAATTCCACTTCTTCTCCGGAGCTTCATTACGTTCCTGTGGAATCGCTGTTCTTTCACTTCTTTCGTCGTGCTTAAGATCCGATGAATCTGCGTAATCCCGCGCTCAAAATCATCTTCATAGACCTGTTTTTTTTTTGCTTTTTGTTAGGATTACTTCCGAAACATTTTGAGCAATCCAAAAAGAAAACTTCTGTACTTGTACTCCAAAATTCATTTAAGACGGGAATGAAATACTTTCAAATTTCTAATTTTTTCGGCCTTACTCTTCGTTTTTCGCCTCAGCATGAACGCATTGATGTATGTTACAAGGCCCGGATACATCACTGACATTGATTACCCATGGTGTTACGGGAAGACTAATTTTAGGAACCTTAACACTACCACGTATAGTCTCAGTAGTGCATTCGGGACCTTGGTATGTACCCAGTTGCTACTCATAGACAGTAACACCCACGAGTATGAGATTACCCATTCTTCTAATGTTGCATACGGACCCAGGCGCCCCCAGCTGGGGTGATAAGTGGTGGCGGTGTCTTACCGATGGGATATCGGACGTCATGGTAAAGTTCAGGGTAAGTCTTAAAGCCGTATCCATGACGCTTTAACCTTAGAGAGTACGTATACCCCACAGTTATGACATCACAACGTAGAAGCAAGGTATAAGGTATTCGTTCTCAAATGGGATTGAATCAGATGATACCGCTAAGTTTACCAGGCACCAATAGACATATAAGATTACCGCATGTTCGATTCCATGGGCTGTGAATAGACTATTTGAATGTCGTAAAAGGTAAACATTGGAAGTGATCTTACTTACCACGGGTAAACTCATTGACGATCAATGATGAACACGGACCCTGGAGGAAAACAACTTACCCAAAGGGTTCTTACCCATTCCTTTTCATACAACGACGAAACAAAAGTACATTCTTTGTTCTGTGCACAGAATGTACTTTTGTTTACAAGAAATTAGACCATCCATCATGCTGCCCTTTCCTGAAATTCACGGAGAAATTGTTGTTTTCTGTTTTGTGCGTGTGCTTGCATTATCTGCGGCTGAAATGGAATGGGGTCTGGTTATTGGATAAACGTCTTCATTCCAGAGGACACCATCCTGAGATTCACGAATAAGGCACGTGAACGGGAGATGGGTGGGGAGAGGGGTGAGCACGTGAGCACTAGTCCAGCAGCAGTACCTAAACGCTCTTCTTCACCCAGATGATTACCAGTAACTGCTACCGTTTCAGGGCAACTACAGTATCGTTCACGAGTTGATCACGTGCTCCGCGTGCGGCTCGAAGAACTACCACGGTATCAGAAGAATCAAGGAGCTAACGATTCGTCCAGCCGTAGTCTGACTCCACTTCTACTACTACAATCGTATCCTACTAAGTACACAGCAGTACGGTACAAATATTACCGTGCTACCTTAGCACAACGCTAATCTCACTAGGAAATGGTCGGAATCATAACCCGCGCTTATCACAGAGCTATGTACCGTTAACCCCGTTAGCCCGCCCGAAACTGGCGACACTCCTGTTTGTTTGTTGAGTTTTGTTGAGTAGATCGAATTCCTCTCCTCTTCTGGACACCGGGTTGATCGAGCATAGCGATCGTCTCCGCCGTGAGCGCGCCGTTAGCTTCTAGTGACTAGTACGGCGACTCATCCTCTAGTAGTGCTGTGTGTATGTGTGTGTGTCTCAGCGCCTGAATGCCCCGGAAACGGTCCGACTCGCCCGCCTGCGCCTCCGCTCGGCTGTCGGCTCGCGGCTGCGTACCAGCACTCGGCAGCCCGTCTGGTCATGTCTATCTACGTCTACTGCAAAACAACTCTCCACGCTGGCTGCCGGTGCAAAACATTGCGAAAATACGAAACGTGGCGACCAGGGCGGGGGCCGACGTGCCGGCGCTGGAGGTGCAAGCGCCGCTGGAGGGACGCGTTCCCACTGAAACGAGACAGGCGTGCAGCCTTTTCCTGCTCCCAGTTGTAAATCTATCCTCTCTAGGAACAGCTTTTGTACCTAATTTCTTTTCGACCCCTTTAATTTAGTGACGAGTGGTGACGCATCGGGCAGTTTGGCAGGCGCATGGAGATTTCTTGGGAATTTATGTAATGGCGGAAATCTGGGTACCGAATCAAACGTTTGCACAGTCTCAGCCCCCGGTCCCCTAAGTTTGGATCCCCGACAGAGCTCTTTCT
Source organism: Ancylostoma caninum (assembly GCA_037903475.1). NCBI lineage: Eukaryota > Metazoa > Nematoda > Chromadorea > Rhabditida > Ancylostomatidae > Ancylostoma > Ancylostoma caninum. Next base: position 22,095 of record JBAJFG010000031.1, read on the forward strand.
AGCCTTTTATGAGGTTAATATGGTAAATTTCAACTTCTGCAATAAGTAGGATATCCAGTAGAGCGGGTTCGCAAGCACACGTTTCACTACCTGTTTGGACAGGTCCGACAGGCAGCATTAGGCTAGCATGGGAATGAGAACGATGATATAGAACGGTGAGTGAAATGCGTAGATGCGCAGACAGTCAGAGTATCTAGGTGCAGGTAGCGCGGTGCGTTCCAGCGGGTCCTGGTCGCTGCAGTCTCCTGCAATTTATCGTCAAAACTCGTTTATTTTACCCAACACATTTTTTGTGGAATTTCTTTCTTATTTGTGCTTAGTTTCAAATCATTTGCAAGAGAGCAGGCTTCAGGTTATCGACTGAACAATTTTATGCACCCTGTTCGGCGAGTAGCGGAATTTCCACCCGCAGTTAGGAGCAGAACGGCCTTTTCATCATGGCTATCTTTTCATCCCACCTTTACAATAGGCCAACTGTCGGCAGTGGAGCACTGTACCTTGCAAGGGCAGTTTGACCAAGCTGTGTGATTGGTCAATTCGAATGGCCGGCCAATCCCGGAAGAGCTCAGCCAGCTTCAGTAAAAACGTGGAACCAAACTCCAAACATGAAATACCAGCATCCATGCGTCATCCACACTGTCCAGCCGCGTCCCGCGTGTCCCTCTCAGTTTCTCCTCGTCGTCTACCTCCGTCCACCCGCGCCCTCCCTAGAGTATACTATAAATTGAATTGTGGCCCCGCCCCGTGTGAGATCAGCCGCGTGAATACTACCACTAGTATGTGTGTGTTTGTTTGTTGGTTCGTATGTGTGTGTGTTTTTACACCAGCCGTGTCCGGGTACCAGTCGTGTCCTACCGTATTCCCGCCTCACTTCCGATAGTCCGATTAGCCTACCTCCCACTTTTCTAGGTGAAAATGATCATGATGTTTCGGAACCATCGTGCGTACCCCTCCTCCTCCTCCGTTCGTTGTTGCGTTCATTCGTTCATTCGTTCGTTCGTTCGTTCATTCATTCATTCGATCTACACCCAGTTATTCTTTCGCTAGAGAGCAATGTGTTTACGCGCTGTACACTTGTACGTATTTGTTCGGCTATGAATAAAGATTGTTCGTAGAATCGCATTGCTCAGTGGCCTCGGGGAAAGTGCAGAGGGTGTGGTCACCTCGGAATCGCTGACAGGATATCCCGCTTTTTTCTTGCGGCGAACAGCCTTCCCTTGTGTATTGACGAGGTGACATCAAGGCGCTGAGGGCATTTTCGTGACGAACGATGTCGCAACTAATAAATTATGCTCTATCTCCTTGCTGTCAGCTGCATGGAATTCGGTATTAGTAAAAACTGCTTTGAATTTTACTGACACTTCTGATCTGTCAAGTGTCTTACCACTCCAATAAACCACCATAATCAGAAAATGAAACAGGAAATTTCCAAATAAGTTGATTTTGACGGGAAGTGTAAAAAAGTGGAATCTGAAAGGAGCATTATCGAAATACCTGCCGGGAGACGATACGGAGTGTCAGTGCCGGACGCAGAAAGTGGGCGGGAAGGGGAGGGGGGTGGGATGAAAGTGGGGTCTCCGCAGCTTTGTGGACCCAGATGAGAAATAAAACTAATAAATAATAAAAATACTTTTTTTATAATAATGAGTGGTTGATAAAAATCATATTAAAAATAATAACAATGATAAACAAAAACGAATCAATACAAGATTTTTATTTGTATTGTAAAGAAATTTCAGAAATTTGGCGACACATCAAAAATTTGGCGACACCCCCCCCCCCCCTACGTTCGCCACTGCTGAGTATCTATTTTAACGCGCACCCACAAAAGTGGATGATTAGAAAGTGAACAATATCTCTGATTTGTCACCCGTTACCTTTATCGGAGTCACCTATAACCATATTTGATCCCATCAACAGCAGAATTTTCTCTATTACTAAGCTAAGTCAAAGAGAATACACATTCGCGGACGAAGATCAGATTTAAGTCATTATCCCACAACCAAACGTTTGACCCACAATTGAGCCACTGGTGTCGAAGGTCAACAAACCAGATTAGGGTAATACGTACATTTGGAATGCGCGGTAATTCCTTCATCTTAGTGAACATATTGCTGAACTTCTATTGTGCATCTGATAGTGTCTGAAATGTATTCGTGGCGTTTTTTTTTCATGTGCAAATTATTAAATGTTCTTCTATTTTTCATTTATAGAAAAATTTGTGAGAATACGGTCCAAAGACGCGCATTCCCAATTTACCCCCGGTATAAGAGCTCTTCCGTCCTGCTGCTGCGAAAAACCAATACCCGATTTTTGAATATTTAAATGGGCAGATTTTTCAAGTTCTCGAAAATACAAATGCATGGGTGCATTTCTCATCACGCCCACTTAGATGTACTGACCTCGTCAACGTTATGCATGTTATATGACAACCTATGTACTTACAGGAAGCTATCAGAAGGGACATTTTTCGGAAGAGGATACCACAGCAAACAGAAGCAAGCGTCTCTCAAGAAAAAGGTCGTTGTCAACTGGTACTAGACCCACTGGTTATAAATGGGCTCATTTCCAAAGACAGCACACTATAACTGCTTTTTTCTAATAGTGACTCCGAAATTTCCCATGTAATTTTCTTGCCACACGTTCGGCGACGTCATGACAGATGGGCATTGGCATTTCTAATGTAATGCAGCAATTACGTGGTCGATGCGACCAGATGACGTTAGAAGCTCTACGTAAGAAGCTGCGGTCCAGCACCCTATGCGAATGCTGAGCTGACATCGCGAATATGAGCAAGGGTTCATTGAATTGCCACTTTTTAGGCGATGACGACTGATGAAGCCGCATCGCATTCCGAGCACATGACGACTGCCCATAATCGTAGACGTATATGAGCCTCGGCACGGATGTGGGCCGAAAATAACATCGCGTTAAAGGCATAACAAAGGCCAGGGGAGAACATTAACCGCTTGCAGGACAGAAACAAGGGTGAATGAGGCAGGTCCAGGTCGTCGACGTTTGAACCTACTGTTTTTTGCTCTGATTCACTATCGAACTGTGAAGACAGGAAAAATGGCAAAATAGGATTTCAATACACCATATTTCGTGCTCAAGCGTTAGAAGAAAAGTTCACAGCGAAGTAAGGCCTCGTTATAGTCTGTTCCAAACGCGACAATAGTTGAGTAACCGTGCGGACAGCCTGCTTTTCTCTCATTCCTCTCCAACTGCTGCACACTTTCCCGCATTCTTTTTCTCTCTGCTGTCTTCCCAACCATTTTCAGTGGTGGAACGCACTCTAACAGCACTATGAACATCCTTTAGGTCTCCATAAATTAACTCGTGTTTCTAGAAATCGGGGGGAGGGGAGAGCACTCGAAAAATAGTCGTAAGCCTTCGTCCGGAGACTAAATCCTAAGCCTATGCCTTAGCCTAAGCTAGGTGCCCCTCTCCAATCCTCTTTATTTCCCAAGTCATTTTCTCAATTTCTCAACTTATTATCAAGTTGTTATGCAGTAAGTTTCCAGTGTTTTCGCATCGGGATTTTTGAGCACTTGTAATAATTGATCCCCGATTAGATTTTGCTTATGTCCCCATACGGATTTGAAGCGCTCGAGCTCGCAGAAATTCCGCAATGTCATATTTTCCCGTGTGGTTTGGAAATGCAATTAGCTTCGGAGTGAACCCTTCAAGAATGCAAATTCGATAATAGCACTTGCACGGATAATAAGAGGACCACAACGTTACATACATCAGGCTAATCCAATTTGGGTGGAGTAATCTCGAGGATATTCTTATTCTCCTGGTACTTTCTCTCTGCATTTTATCGTTGAGCAGTATTAAGCAGAGGCAGCAAACATGGCAACCCAGAATTTTGATTAGGCCATCTTTCGCTCTGGAATTGAAGCGAATTGAGATGGAATTTTCTCCATTGTGGCTGAGAACATCACTCATTTGGGGGGCACTAATCGGTATTATTTCCACGAATCGCTATTATTTTATGGCAAGTTCCAGTCTTTCTGCGAAAGCATACCATTCTGCCACAGTTTGGAGGGCGCCTTAATTTCAATGGTCGAATGCTCTGGAAAGGCGAAGAGCTCGCAGAGGAAATTTTAATTGCGCATATGTAGCACGAATCTGATCCTAACAGAATGCCGGCTATCAGATCACAAGAATGTCTATTATACGAGAATCGATTTGCCAAAGTCAGTGACCTCCAGCACTGCCCGGCTCAGTTCTTTGCCTCGTAGCTCACGGATTTCTTCAGAGGAGTCGAGCTCTTGCTGTAAAAACGACAAAAGTCCAGCGATTGTTGTCGTGCAGTTAGTTCGATTGTTACCCTTTGTTATTCTATTTTTTATAAAACTTTTTTTTGTCAAAAATTTTAAAACAGCGGAAGCTTACGTGACAACCTGGTATTTTTCTTCCGCTATGCTTATAGCAGAAATATAAACCCAGCTGAAGGAGGTATGAGAAAAACTTCAAGAAATGAGGCCGAAGACTCTATAGAAATGGTTTTGAATCTTTGCTATTCTTCACTTCTTAGCTCGAAAGTAGGAAGTCGAAGTATGACTGCAAAAAACGGAATAAAAAGCTAAACAAATGAAGAAATCTGCCGAAAATAAGGCAAAAAAGTGTGTAACCACACTACAATGAAAAAAAAATACGGAGCTCTTAAAGAAACTCAATTTATTTGTGAGTAATGCACAAGGTAAAGTGAATATATCTTAGGAAGCCTGCTTAGTCGTCAGTATTGTACCTCTTAACAGAACTGAAAACCCTTGCTGTGCATTAGCTTGCTTGTAGCAGTGGTTGGGCAGAGGGGAAGAAGAACGGGAGGGTGTGGTAAGGTAATTAAAGGGTCACAGGAGCACAAAAGCTGTCTCCACCGAAAAGCCAAAACTCTAGAACTTAGCCACCTTAAAATTAATTACAGATTCAAAGAATTCCGATAATTCAGGTATTTTGAAAGTTAGGGATTAATGGTTAATAAGAATATTGCTCGTCCTCTGTCATGTGTCCAACAAGTGGCTGCAATCAGTCGAATTCTGGATTAGCTTCCGCATATATACAACGATGGTGAAGGCAGTAAAGGTGACAGGGCAAAAATCGGGCATTCAGATATGTTAAGAAGAAAACATAATTGCAATACATTTACAAGCGAGCAGCAACTTAATGAAAGTGAAAGTTATCTCAAAAACAGAAGGGAAAAATGTAGTCACACAAAAGAGCAGTCCTATGTCTCAATTAAAAAATTACTTATTAGTACCTAACTACACTAATATTAAGATCCAAAGTGAGAAATTCCAAATTAAAGGCAGTGATATTGCAGAGATGGGTTGGACGACACCAATCAGGCGCACTTCTTGACCTCCAGCCAAAGAATGAGCAGCGGGAAACTGGCCATCGTGTAGAAGTAAGCACTTCGAACTGTGGGCGAATAGAACGGAGCCACCAAGGCGGCAGCGAAGAAGAGGGTTGGCGGCAGTGTTCGGAAGAGTGACACCGCTGGTTCGTTCACCGAAACTGGGTCGGGGAATTCGCCAGTCTTATGGAATTCATCCAGAAGCCTGAAAAGGTAACAAGAGCTGTCGATGAAAATTTCTACCAGAAGCTTTTGCCACGTAGTGTTCGCAGCAATTATATCATAGTTTTGCAACTTTCGAGTCGCCGAATAATGCCCGACCTATGTAGCTCGTGAACCATTTTAACGCAGTCATTAGCTAAAACAAACTTTAACACAACCATTGCATTAAATTCACGAAGTTGAGGTTTTTCACGTACAACATCGGCGGGGCATTATACGCGGGGTGTTAGGGCCTACTCCACGATAACCTAAACGGAAGAAAGTGGTCTTCAAAAGAACCAGCAACTAGTGTAGTAGTGAGTAACTACTGGAGAAACGACGAGTAGAATTGACTTTTCTGATAGGTAACGTTTACGTAGGAAGAATAAATTAGTGACAAGAATGTATTATTGGAAGAATTAGCGAAAAAATTGTAAAGGTCTCACGTTATGAACATTTTAATGATGTGTGTTAAGAGGATAGAAAAGATATTTTTGAAGATATGATGCAGAATGATGACTTGGAACTAGATCGTGTAGCATGAACATACTTATCCTTCTCGTAGTAGGTCTGGATAATCCAATCTTGCAGCTCCTTCCGACTGTTTTTGTGCAGCTGCTCTGCTGGGTATCTTTTGACGTGCACGCTCACCGTTTTCGCTGCTGGCGATCCACAACAAAACTCGAACATATTTGGAGCAAGACCACGACGATTTGGTAATCTACAAAGTGGAATATTAACTGTCATTTCCACTACAACCTAACTATTAACGATATTGGCGACAGCCAGGTGTCTAACTCACCTCGTTTGGCCGTAGGCAATGGTAATATCATAGACGGCGTCCAGTGATTCGAGGTTCTCGAGTGCCATGAACGCCCCACCTGCGCGTGGAGAGAGAACATTTTTGAATTCAGGTATGCCCTAAAACTCAGGAACTATCCCGGAAACTACGACAGTGAAAAGGATTTTTGAAACTTGCCAACCTTCCTTCTGCAGAACTCCTGACTGACAAGAATATTTTCCTTCCTTTTGAGGGAATATCTACAATCCAAACTTTCGTTCATTTTTCAAACGAATAGGAAAAGAGCAGTAATACCTCGTTCCTTCTGGGAACACTAGCAACCAGAATTTTTCATCGATCGTGTCGAGCCAAGCCAGCTGTTTCAGCACTGGAGCACTGAGAAATTCGCCGAATCGGCGCACATAGATGTATCCATGCTGTGAAAACCCAAAGAGTAACGGAAACAGTTGAGAACAAAAACGAGCAGCGTTATTTGTTGAAAATCATCCTAGGCGAAGAAACTGCTCAAGGAAGCTTTCTGCTAAAAACTTCATGGTGCCACCCCATCGCACTGTGACAACTGGTTGGTAAATATGCCTAGACATTCCGCCCATGTACAAAACACAAAAGACGCAGACCTGAAATATGTACCATCCAAACAGTGGTACATAGTGAATGACATGCTTGACCATAACGCGAAAACCGGCATCGTTGCCTTCAGCTCCTTGACGCTGCGCCAACATCACGATAACCGCCCAGTCTACTGAAAACTACATCGATTTATGAAGGTGAACGAGCACCCAGCAAGCTGTGAGTCTAACAGTGTAACATACCATCACTTTGATGATTTGCCAGTACCAGCGCGCTTTCCGGCTTTTGCCGTAATTGCTCAACATCACCATACAGTTTCAACTGCAATAGAAAAGTTACTTCACAATAGCCCATTGTAAAACTGAGGTGGAAGATAAGATGAATGTTATAATAGTACACTCGTGGAAATATGTAGGAAGTTATAGCTACAGAGCACACAACTGCTTTACAGGGTAGGGGAGAACGAGTCCATATTAAGAATCTATAATATCAGCTTTGATCACAGACTGTGAGTGGGAGAAAACAGTGTATTTTCTCGAAAGGCACCTGACGAGCCGGAATTTCGAAACATGCAAAAGGATCTCGACAGTTGAGTCTCCATAGATTCGGGCAATTTCCGTACCATATTGCTACAATGCCTTCTCGAAGCTCTGCTTACCGAGCTTCTCAAGTTCCACTTACAATTCATGGCTTGTCGCGATTGCGGATGTAATAGGGTAAAATTCCTACCACCCTCCCACTCATCAATCCGAAAAGCTGATAATATTGTCAGTTGGCCCTGATGCGAGCGCAGCCACAGAAGGAGCGCAGCACGTAAACTATATTGCCAAAATGATTTGACCAGACAGTCGTTTTTCCAGATCCGGAACGCCAACAGACTTCTGTACGTACTACGCCGACTCAAATGGTTAAATCCGGGCCTGAATACGTAACTGAAGATAACCAGGGTAAATGTGCTGACGCGCATGTCAACAATGGGCAAAATTATGGGGTATTAAGACGTCTTCCCTGGGTAATCTCAATGATGCATGCGGCCCTCGAACCTTTTATCGGCAACCAATACATGTTGGCAAGCACCAACTCGCACGTATATAAAATTAAATTTAAATTTCTGTATGGATTGAAGAAAACACTGTATGAGGGCGAGAAGTCTCGGAGACCATCATTTCGCTGAGAGAGAGAGGGAGAGAGAGAGCATGGATATCTAATTTATCAAGAAGATTCTACGCAGTTTGAACTTATGTTCCCTTGAACGGAGAGACACTCCCACAAAAATTGTCAGGGAGGGTCTTTGAAAACATGTGTTCCCTGCCAAATAGGAGTAAATTCAAGGAAAAGTGACCAGCTGGCTATAATTGAATGGGCAGATTTCTTAACGGAGGTACTAATAATTCAAACTATTGTACTATCGATGTAGTGGCAAAACACGAGGAATGAAAATAAATAAAAAATTAATAGTAATAAATAGAACTAGTTCATTTACGAACAAACCTGTACACCAGAAAGATTTTCGAACACAAAGAGGCATAGCCTCATGTACGCACGATAAAGTGTATTGTCCAAGAACTAGAAAAACTGAAAATTAAAGAAAATCTGCACATTTTTTTTCTGATATACCATACCTGCGTGGCTTTCCTGGGTACAACCCAAGAAACAGCTCCGATTCCAAGCGACACGGTAGCAAAAGGGACCATTGAAAACGAAAGAAGTGAGCATGGGACGACGGCACGGATTTGATCCGCCGCGGCTAGCACCGATATGATCATTCTGCAACGAAAATCGTTTACAATACGTGCGAAAGGCCTCAGGTATTGAAACTGCCAGTATCCATAACGCCAAAACGAGACCCGCTCGGTTGACTACAACAAACAACGGCCTTCCTCGCTTGATGTGCCATGAGTCAGCGAACCGACTATCGACAAATGTGGGAGAGGCTCCGGCGGCCTCCTGATATGCAAAGTTTTGATCATTCTGATAAAATGGTAGAGGATAAAGTGGTTGAGTTAATTAAATCCATACGTGGGATACATTTCGACTTCATCATAGAATCGCTGAAGCATCGAATGAGTATATGCACCATACAGTGAGCTGTCGGGGCATTTCATGCATGTAAACAGTTAATGATTCATCTTGCTAGACTCCTCCGTTACGAATTCGCCAATCTCGGAGGGATCGATGACGGTTGGGCACGGATGCGGACTGAATTATCATTCACCAATCTCGGAGGGAACGATGGCCAGTTGGGCACGGGTGCGGATTGAATTATCGACCGTGTGAGCGGCAGAGGGTCTCCTATAGTCCATTTCGAAAACGACGATAGTTGAGTATTTATGCCTATGTCCGCATTTCTCACCTGCCTCTCCGAACACGGCACTATTTCTCGCGTTTCCTCTCTTTCTCTCTCTCTCTCTCCCTCTCTCTCTTTCTAATATCTTCGCAACTACGTTCCCCAGTGGAACACAATACTTCATTTAAAGTAAAACGAGAAATCCCATTTCCTCTGCAAGCTGTTCTAATTCGAGGTTTGCTTCGTAGAAGGAAAAGGTCTCTTCACTTCTTAGCAGTTTTGAATAGTCAACTTCGCTGTGGTTCATCGAATATGTACATTCTGTTGCACACCAAAGAGTAGTATGCACTAAATTTTGAGAAGATTGGAATAATCTTCCGCTAGCGTCGACCGCCAACATGTTTGCACTTCACCTTCTCTTTTCTGCTTTAGTTGTTGCGCTTAGCAAACATCTACAAGGTGATGTTTGCTAAGCGCAACAACAAGGTAACCAACGAATGGATCGTGCTGGATCTGCGGCACACGTTTTTAGTGAAGTTCGGTATGGTACTACATGATACGAACAACGTTTTGATACGTTAGAAACGTTGAAAACGTGATCTACGTAATCTTTATTCAACCTAGAAAGATGGAGAAGCAAGATGCATAAACTTTACAAGGAAAAATCGAAATGACTAGCAGTTCAAGACCAAAATACGGAAACACAAACAGTACGAGATACGTTGATACAAAATAAGCGAAATCATGAAAGAGGTATGTTTTTCGTGTGACCCATGGACAAACTGGAAATTGTTTGTGCTAGACAATAAAATTCTAGACATGACCTGTGGAGAAACGTCTACAAAGGCAGAACATGCAATTAGGCTCTCGATACCGGCTTATAACAACGAAAGCACTATGTGTGCAGATTAAAAAGATATATACCTTAAAATGGAGGTGCATCTATGTACAAATAATATGCTACAATTTTAAGACAGATGTTTATAGGGTGAATATGTATTACACAGTTTACCACTCAAATGTCTTCTTCGGGCTTCAAAACGTGTTTATTCCTCAGAGAATAAGATTTGAAGATGAAATACTGTAAGCCACCAAGGACAAGAGGAGTAGCCATTAGCAAAGCGCGCATACCCTCAGCAAGTTCAGCTGATGACTCTTTGGAAGAAATGTACTCCTGAAGTTTAGTCTCATCAATAAAATAGCAGTGGCAACTAACACAATCATCAAATTATCATAAATTACGCCTACCTGGTACCCATAGTTGTTAAGTATATACACGACGAGAACAGGAGCAATTGACTGAGCAGGTTTCACAATCAATGCATTCAAACTGAACACTAATGAAGATAGTCCTGATCTGAAAATAACATCTATAGCTGACGTTGGTTTTTTCCGGCAACTTCACAAGAATGACAGGAACTTAAGAAATCCTATACATCTCACTTGCGAGAGTGTCGCCTTGCGTCATCATCTATGAAATCGGATATGACTATGTTGAAAAGTGGAGCGGAAGAATGAACCGTAACGCTGAAATAGGCCATAATGTTATAAATACTAGTGTGCGAAAAGTTGAAAATAGGTTTAAAAACGAGTGGAAGTGTACCTATCGATAAACATGAAGACGATAATGAGATATGGATTAGAACTGAAAAGAAATAGCAGGCCAGATAAAAACGAAACAACGTAGCTGGCCATCAAAACTCGATATGCTCCGTGTTTCACAACGACGCGTTCATTGAAGATAAGCAATAGCTGAAAGAAAGGGCGAAGTTACTGGAAATTGCGAAAGTAGAAAGTTGGCGAAACCTCCATCAAATGGAGACTAACCTGGGGCCCTAGTGTGAGAACACCGTAGAACAAGCTAAGTCGGAGTGAACCCTTTGGAAGGATTGATTGAGGAATAAGTAATTCCGTGGCTGTAGAGGCAAAATTCATATGTGCCACACTCCTGAAAAGATACGCACAATAGCCTAGAAACTGATGAGTTACTAGAAAACAGACAAACCGTGCAGTGTGGATAAAGTTTGAAGCGATAATAGCTACGAAGTCCTTTTCTCTGAATATTTCTCGCGTGGCACCCCACATTGAGCCAACTTCTTTTCTAGAGATTGAGAACATGACATTATAACACGTATGGGCTGAGAAAAGAGTGGAACAAATGAGTGCCTCACCCTTTTTGAGCAGACACATCGGATGAATTGTCCTCCGAAACGTCAGCTAAGAGGCTTCCCTTCTCCACGCTATAAGGCAGTGTGGGACTGAGCGATCCAGCGATGATAAAGCAGTAAAGTGCAACAATAGCAACTACCACAGTAATCAGTTGGAATGCCCAGAATCTCTAGAACTGGACTGAATGCATGTACACTTGAAAAGTAAAGGAGAAAAGTGGTGAAGTTATGGTCTGTTCACCTGGACCGTACACTGCAGCTCACGCTCCAATCGAACGCGTCGGCGTGGCAAATCCCACTCTCTGTGTCGCTTTAAGGGATTGTTTTCTCTTGCTGCTAAAGAATAGAGAGCTGATTGGCCTCTCGCCATGTCGACGCGTTCAATTGGAGCGTAATCTGCAGTGTACGCTCCAGGTGAACGGACTGTGTTTTCCTCACAATGACCTTCTCGATTTTTCTTATGAATTTCAAGAACAAAATAATGCTACCAAACATCAATAACTTATGATCGGTAGGTGGGTATGAATTACTTTGGTAGGAAATCCGACAGCCCACTCAAAAAACAGCAGTTCTCGAATAAAAACATATCACCGTGGGTTAACACTATTTCAAGATACAACTACTTCGCTGTTGCTGGGCTCTTGTTCATTCACAAATTACATGGGTGATGTTCTCACCTCAAGGCTGTGACTAAGCTTCTCGGTGATTGCGATAATATTGACTGAAGCTAGTATACTAATCTGACTGTACTTCATGGCCGAAACACGAAGACGCGGTTCTTTAGTGGAGTCTGCGAAAAGCGCTCCCCATGCCACACCGATCGCACTGAAAAATACCTCAAAATTGTTCATGAAAAGAAAAAAAATACTGTGAAGACCTCCACACACAGTTTCGCACTTTCTCTAGCTGGGTGCTTCACCTTCTAGGACCAAATCCCAATTGAATTCAGGGAATTGACCTCAAAACATTTTTGAGTGAAGCACTAGCATCGTAGGAAGCTAACAAACTGTGTGAAAGAACAAAAGAGCTCGACATTAGCAGAAAGGAAACTTTTTTTTTTTGATGAAAACGAGACAGCCATGGGCAACCACTTAAAAATATTTACCTGTAGAAAGCATCATACAAAAACAGGGATACGACGAGATGTATGCCTTCAAGAGATGAGCCTTCCGACCATGGTACCCACATGAATACAAAAGATGCTGTGAGAAAGGGTGCGAATGAGCGAATAGTGCGAGTACGCGAATTCATCCAAGAGCCTGGTTTGTCCTGGAAAAGAGTAAGCCCTGCGGGAAGAAGCTACATTCAACAATTTAGAATGGAGGTTAGCGGTGCAAATTCACGTAATAACAGCACAAAAATACAGCTAAGATCCACCCAGTCTAAGAGAGTTTGCCCAAATATGATCCACCAAAGTTGGCCGAACTAGAAGCGTGCTTAGGTGTCATTGAGAATCCACGTAAATAAAAATATACGACACATTACATTTGATTCTGTGGATTTCCAAGAATTTTAAGCATGAATAAGCAAATATGTAGCAGTAAAAAAGTTGGTACTATTGTACTTGAGCGGCCCCATTATCGACCCGAAACTCAAAATCATGGATTCCTCCGAAAACTTGTTTACATAGGTAGTTCGAGGCGCTGACCACGAATATTATCTTCATTTCGCATGGTAGTTTCGATTTTATTGATTTTATCGATTTTTTTCCAAGTTTGACTCGTATCTCAAAACTCTTTGAAAAATTGCATCTAGAGGTTTTTGAAGGAGCTGATCACGAATATAATAGCCGTTTTGCATCATATCCTCGATTTCATTGGTTTTTTTTCCAGATTTTTATCTGTAGGGCGGTGTAGTTGCCGGCTTTACCGGAGTTTTCCTCACCAAGTTGACCTTTTCTTGCGAAATCTTCATGATATCTGTAACCAGCACCTTTAGAAACCCCAGTATGCAAATTTTCACAGAGATCCGAGCGGAGGTCCATACCTGGGAAAAGATCGATAAAGTCAATAAAATCGATAATATCATTTGAAGTGAATATAATATTTGTGATCAGCACATCGAATTGCCCCTGTATGCAAGTTTTCAGAGAAATCCATGATTTTGAGTTTGAGGTCGATAGTGGGGCCGCTCAAGTACAATAGTACCAAAAAGTTGAACCAAGGAAATCCACCTGCATGTATCCAAATAAAGGATCGTTCACAGCATTCCAGAACATGAATAACGTTTGAGCGATGTTAAACCACATTTGAGGGACGTGAAAGATGTTTAGATAGATCTTCACATAGTAGAACATGAACATAGCCTAAAAATCGTATATTTTTTTCTACTTTGCATACATATTTTCCACTTTTGACTTACAATAGGCACTATTCTAGCAAATATCCCACAGTTATTTAATATAAAATCAGAGGAACCCAAGCTTTCCGCACCAGATTTGAATTGTGGTGCTATTCAAGAACCGTTATGGAAGTTATGTTATAGGAATCGGATCCCACAGAATTCTACCAACCTTCGCCTAGCTAGGGTGAAAGTTGGTCCCCATTTTGAGCACGATTATCAACAAAATTTCACGCCAACTCCATTTTTTTCTATCGAAACTGCGATCGAAATCGATTATGATTGATGTCTTGGCGGTATAACAACAGCAGCCTTTAAAAATGCAATCATAGGGATGAAACCCATGTTGAGCAAGTCTAATAACGTCGATGCGAAACTTCAGAACCATTAACCTAACGATTTTCTCTTCCGAAATCGGAGCTGTGCCAATAAAACCGTCCTCGTGATTTTTGAACCTCCAAATGTTGCTTTTCGGGTAAACAAGGGCCAGATGTGCAGAATTTAAAAAAAGCCTGATAAATCGCGTAAGGATAGCGACTATTTCTTACCTGCATAAGACTCAAGGCAAATTGACCACAAGCAATTGAAAGAAGAGGATTGTCTCGATGCATCCTGCTCCTGGAAACCTCATTTTAACTGTCATTGTTACCATACGCCACCCAAAATGAAAACTCCTTCCTTAATTCTTCAGAACTGCTTCCAGAATTAAAAAGAAAACGCTGAACACACCTCTAATGCAACCGTAGGCGCCATCGACACCACTGCAGGATTTGCTGGGTACGGTAGCACAAATTGTCTGAATTATCGCGTGACGCTGAGCGCTTGTCATGCAAACTGTTCCAAAAACATTAGCGCATCGGCACTGGATCAACATTGCATTTTTGCTCTCGAAAATGACGTCAGATCAGGCTGAGGGACTCAGTCTGGGGAAAAGGGAGCTGAGGTGGGGGACACCTAGGTTTAGGACCACTTTTTGGATATCTTCCTCCGCTCAATCGCAACGCTTCCCTCGGACTTTCGTGTTTAGGGAAGAGCCTCTTGGCAAATCTATGTGCACGAGATTCCTTTACTTTCTGTTTTCGTAGCAATATTAAGTCTATAAAATTGAATTGAATTTGTCATATGAATTCCCCTTGTGTTTTCACCCAAGCATTTGGAATGAATGAAGCAAGAAACCGTGGAAGACACCGCCCGACAACAGCAGCACCCAGATGGTCTACCGCGTCGCGTTGGTAATGCGGCACGGCAGACGAGACGAGCGGTCTTCAAATCCTATGCAAAACTTACGAACAACCCATCATTTCCTCAATCCCATGTAGAATCCATAGATACCAGTGGCGGACGCAGAAAGTGGGCGGGAGGGGGGACGTGGGAAGAAAAGTGGGGTGGTCTCCGCCGTTTTGGGGACCCAGACGGAAAATAAAATTAATAATAATATTAATTATAATAATAAACAATAAATAAAAAATATATTAAAAATAATAATAAAAATAAACAATTAAAAATAAACTAACACAAGATTTTTATTTGTATTGTAAAGTAATTTCGAAAATTTGGCGACCCATTCTCGGGGGGGGGGCGCGCCCCCCCGCCCCCCCACCGATGCAAAACCCGTTTTCCAGGTGTCCTGGGCTAGAAATTAAACTGAACTGCCATTTTGAATTTGTAAGGTTCATCGCGCCGTTTTCGAGCGGTGAAAATGGAAGCGCCACAGGTGCTACCGAAGGCATCCATCGCTTGCATGGCTTTTCTTTCCATGTTTTGCCCCGTTTATCGACGCGTAGACTTTTTCGTGCAGATGTGCTCAAAACAAACACTGCCGCCTCATCGAAGGCGCGACGTTGGTGGTCCGGCACGGACGGTGGCGAGGAACAGTTGCCCGGCGACGGCCTCCCGCGAGCCGCGTTTCTGGCATGCGTATCGTGCGTTGCCATCAATACACCACGTTGCAGTGCTACAACAGTCCATGCGTGGCCATTTCACTGTTGCTCTTTTTCTGTTGAGAGGTGGTGGTCATCGGTTCGCTCTCCGGTATTTCTCAATATTCTCTTGTTGTTCGAATAGGACAGCAATCGAGCCATAGTTGACGATGTTAACCTTTTCTCCTAGTCCTAATTCAGTATTACGTATTTCGTAACCATGAATGCTTAGCGATCGATCATTTACATTTCCCTCTCCTACGTGCCCTTCTCGTTCTGGGCAGTTAATGCTCTCTGAAGTCCTCGCTTTGTGTGCAGAATTGTCGGTAGGAAATACTATTCTGCTCAAGAAGTTTCTTTTTTTTTCTTTCTCTTCTCACAAGGCTTTCTCTGTCCCAGCTCAATCTACGTTTATAGTGCATCGGAGTCCGATTTGGTCGGATAACAAGAGATACGTATTGATCCTCGTTATTCGAAGATCATATCATTACGTATCATACGGGTCATCCGTTATCCGACCGGATCGGGCTCCGATGAACTATAAGTGTAGTTTTTAGGCCCATGGCATACTTCACAGCGACACCGTCGCGATGAAGAAAATGAATGGAAATGATGAGAACAAAATGTTACGAGTTTTCATATCTTATCACACAGTTTGCATGGAATACCGTGCTGGCATAGGAGCCACTGTGAGTAAACTTGTCTTGGTGAACAGTCGCAGCGACAGCGTTGCTGTGTAGTATGCCTTAGGCCTTAGGATAATGTTGTATGTATAGCCCGCCTCCGAAGAGTGGGATCGATGAGGAATCAGAGCAAGGAAGACATAAATACATGTAGTCGGTGCTTAGAGAAGTAAAACCTTGTGGATTGCTGCTTTGCCTAGGATTATTTTAAGTAAATAAGCTAGGATCCACTTCTTTTGGAATATCTTGTACCTTACACAAGGCTAAGAACAAAAATATAGGATAAGGTGGGATTCATGCAACAACGTAGACATTCATGACTGATTTGGTGTACGTTAGTGTTGTTGGTCCGTGCCACCGCTATATGCATTGGCCCAGCGAATTTCCTTTAGACTACCAATTAGATTAAACCGGATGAGAGCAAACACTGTGTCAAATAGGTCATGATCGCTGGTCGGAAATCAAAGTTTGTTTGCTGGTTTTGGTTGGTTTTGTGTTTGTCATGAGAAAGTATGTAAAAGCCACAGCAACTAAAATTATGCACTTGAGAAGTAATGACCGTAGTTGGCATGGGAAACAGCTAATTTTTACAGCTCCGTCATTTTCGACGTGTTTCTTCATTTTCCTTGACACACATACCGAAATCACTAAATTCTTCAGATTCCAACTCTGGGAGGAAAAGCGGAAAATTAAGAAAAAAAAAACTCACGTCATTTGGAATTTTGCTTTCCTAGAGAATCGTTTTGCAAGTGGACAAGTTATCTTGCTCGTGAAAATTATCGCCAAGCTAACCCTTGTTAAATTTCCCGCCTGAAAATTGGCAGACGAGAATAGTTGGGAAAGTTTAAATGCGCTAGTCTTCTCACCACTTTCGGCAATTTGCGGTTTATGCATCTTTTTTGCTCTGCGCTGCTAACTGCGAAGATCTACCGAGAGACTCCGAATCTTGCTAGTTTACTGTTTACACTCTTTTGTCACACCGGCACAATGAATATCTTGCATTACATGCGAAGAGTTCGGCTGATTTCTTCACATCTCCATCGAACGGCTTCGTTTATTCGCCATCGAGGTCTTTTCCACAGCAGTCCCATCCTTTCCGCTCTTGATATTCTTGTGGCGTTGATAGTAACGATGTGAAGAGAACCGGCCGATTGTTGTTTGTTGTCTTGTTTTGTCTGCTGTTATAAATCTTGCTAGTTTCTATGGTTTAATCAAAAGCTGACGCTTTATAAATTTTTCATGTGATTTCTTTATTGTTCGTGTACAAACATTCTAAATGTCTTCTTCGCAAAGTGGGCAATACATGTTATACTAGCTTATCCATTTCAGGGATGGACCCATACGCCTACAGCGCTATTGGTAATGGCAGCTTCCGAGCACCTCCTCAGGTAATTTTTTGTTTGCGACTTTTCTTCGTTTGTATCGTTCTCGTCTACAGTCGATTCGAAGGGTTGTGATTTGTGATCTATTCACGGGATTGTGATGGTTCACAATCAAACATGTTTGATTCCGATCAAAAATCACCGCGTCTTGTCCAGAGTAGAGACTATTTCTACATATTTAATTCTGCTCCTTGGCAAATGCCAACGCTGGCAGCGTTCATCGCTGTGCCCATCTACTCCGAAACACTATGGTCCTTCGAACACTGCGCTGTGAAAGAGTTTGGAATAGATAGCTGGATCGGTTGAACACATTTCCGTCGTCTGCCAGTGCTCCATTATTCTGTCAGTGTTCTATTCCTGTCTTTATCCCGTTGTGGGCATTCCGACCAAGTACCAGACTGAACTTGAGCGTACTAAAATCTAGAATCTGTGCTGAAAATCCTTGAACAAGTTAGCAACTGCAAACACATGACACCAAGTCGGAATGCCCACAGTGCGATAAAGACAGGAGTAGAACACTAACAGAATAGTACAGCATTGGTAGGGGACGGAAAGTTGCTCAACTGTATCAGCAACCTATTCCAAACTCTTCCCCAACACAGTATTTGAAAATCCGCAGCGTTCCTGAGTAGATAGGTCCAGCGATGAGCGCTGCCAGCCTTGGCATTTGCCAAGGAGCCAAATTAAATATGTCGAAATAGTCTCTACTCTTGTCCAGTGGTACCCTTTATTACGAATCACAACCATCTGAATGGACTATACCCACTTCTTTTATGGAGAGGGATATGCAACCCACAGGTTACAAATGACACCGCCGATCAACACATAGAATTTTTTGGGGTGGAGCGACCTGTCTTAGCCGCACGAGCGGGTGTGTATCATCCTGAGGGAGAATGGGGTGTTACGTGGTCATTGTGATTGACGCATTCAATCAATGTGCCAATCGCAGCGGCCTGGTAACGCCCTATGTTCCATCACGATGATACGCACCCGTACGAGACAATCATACTTACGCCCAAGATTTTTGTATTGTATGCGATGGATGCACAAAAATGGCATATTTATTTCGTTTTCATTTTGAGGAAAAGAAGCTTTCGAGCAAAGGCATGGTTCATGTCGTTTTTCCGCTGTGGTTTGCAAATTCCCCTCTACTGTTAATGTCTTTTCTGCCTTATAGAAGCATGTCTTGGTTCATTTTCAGAATCAAGGCTATTCCTATGGTTGGGGTAACTCGTCTGTTTCTGCCGCAGCAATTCCGCAAAACTTTCGAAACACTCCCAACTTTGCGGCTACCCGAGGTTACGGGGATGTTCCAAAGGTCGGTCGACCGTTTATGTTTTAGTTTCGCAGCGTTGAGGTTGAACACAATACTTGTTAAGCAACACTAGAAATATGTTCAACTTGGGCGTTTGTTTAGATGCCAAAAGGCCAGTTCGCGCAGAACCGTGCTGGGGTTGGTTATGGCAGATGGGTTGCTCCCGGGGGTGTCCGGCAGGGGGCAGCAGACGGAGGAAGCTTTCCGAAGAAGGCATGGTCCCAGCCGCCTGTATGGCATTGTTCCACATTTAGTGTCTGTGAGGAAAACAATAACTATTTTCAGTTCGGTCAGAATTTCTTCAAGAAGGCCGCAAAGAAGGAAACAGATCCAACCGGAAAGACGCCCGCCATGCTTCTGCATGAGGTTTTCAAGGAGATTTCAGAGAAGTAAGTTGATTTTTACGTGCATGATAGTTAAGAGGAAGGAAGTTTTGCATTCCAATTTCAAAACGCAACTCCCGATGTGTGCATAGGGAGGCAGTACATAAAATAAGTGCGAGCTCATAAAGTAAGTGATTTACAGCTATGAGGAGGTAGCTTCCCACCCAAAGGCCTACCGTTGCATTTTGACGGTGGCTGGGCAACAATTCGCTATGGTTGCTCCTGCGAAGAAGACGGCGAAGCAGGTATGGCTTTCCGTCCAATTCCTTACCGGAATTGCTTGTAATTATTTTGGAATAGCTATTTATCAGCACTCCTTCTCACTCAACGCACGTCATTTTATTGTTACAACTGACTGAGCAAAAGTAGTCCTTCTCATGAAGCTAGAGGAAAAGTCTTGGGGTTAAACATGAGAAATCAACCACTTTCCCCCTCAAAATATTGTTCTAGATCTCAAGTTCGTCCTCTATTCCAGAGCAGGCGTTAGATATTAATGTTTATGATATTAAGAAAACTGCGGAAATGGCCCTACGAACTCTCCGTCCAGATCTTAACATCACTCCGTTTGAAGATGGAGTAACTGTCCAGCCGGTTACTGCTGAAGGGACTGTGCCCCTCCAACCTTTACCACGACCTGCTGTGAAATCTGAGGTGAGGACAGCTCTTATTCCGCTATCCTCATGTTTAATTCACTCATTACACTATGCCCACAAACAAATAAATTCCAACTTTTTCAGGGTGAAGATGCACCGCCAGCGAAGAAAATCAAAGTTTGATTTACTCTTTTTTTCATTTTCGCCCTGGATTTCCCTCCAGTTTTGTGAAGTCTTTGATTTTTAGTTGAATGCACTTGAGTCGGCTTTGTCGCTGCTGGATTGCATGAGAAAGCTATGCGCGGAGCGAGTTTCGGAGGGTCCCTTCAACCCTGTGTTTGATATCACTGACATAACCGAAAATGCATCCACTACTGGAGACAAACGGAAGTTCAGGTGATCTATTCTTGTTTTTGTTCCATTTATAGTGGCTAGCGATTGCAATAACGTCCGATAATGAAAAAAAAACAAAAAAATACGAGCGAGGAGAATGCGCGACACAAGCGACATGCATTTTTCTTTTTGAAATACAGGATAACGCTTACATCAGAGATGATTCTGCTTCTAATGTACTCTATTTTGCATTTAAACAAATTAGGCCTGATGTGAATGTGGTTTACACCATTAATGGAAAAGTAACGCGTTCATAATCGTCTCTCCCTATATAGTACAGAGGTAATGGTAAAGGTCACAGTTCTATTGCGACTTCGATAAACCAGTTACTGTTTGTGTTTGTGTATACCGGCTTCAATGTTTGTGGATACCACCCTTTTTTTAACGAGATTTTAGTAGAGAGAAGATAAGCATCGACGATGAGTACCTGAAGGAATAGAATAATTTCAGTTCGAAAATTTGGTGAGAAGGCAATTGGAAACTAAAACCTTGGAAATTTTAAGCTATGGTGTTGTTAAGGATTGCAATGTGAATGATGTGAAACCTTTCTAAGAACTTCGAGAAACTTAATTTTCCATCATAGGGCTGTGCTGGTCATTTCGATTAGTTAATGAAAGCAACGCGACCTCTAGCCAATGATTCAGTCGTATCACTTAAATCGGATTTGATACTCTTAAATAAAGACATTAGTGTCTCCAGAATTCAGTTGGTCGAAACTACTCTTAAGCGGTAACGACAAACCATTCTAGAAATAGTTCCATTGTTTTTCATCGCATTTTCTTCCATTCTGAGGGATGACTTCTTCCGGGAAAAATACAGTTTCTCTCATTCACTTTTTCAGAGCTACTCTAACATTTGCTGAGCAAGGAAAAATCTACACACACGAAGGCTTTGGAAAAATGTCCACCAGAGATGTTGTTGTACGAGAGGTGAAATCTATTTTTTTCATGTATTTCAGCTTTATTCGGCACGGTAACACAAGTAATAATGAGGCCATTTTCTAGTCAGAAAATGGTTCTTCGTTGGAATCACGTAAAAATTGATTTTATTGAGTAAACAATAACAAGCCTTCCTTTTTTACACCTGAGGACTAGATTGACAAAGTTCCCAGAAATAGTGCAAGTATCAGACAAACGTGAATATCTGTGATTTTGGTAATAGCGTAGTTTTAGAAGTGCTCACTACTCATTGTAATTGTTACTATACATTACTCAGAATTGCAAAATTGGGATGGATTCCAAAAATTCTGGCCTTTTTTTGGAATCACTCTCAGCCCA
The DNA here is from genome assembly GCA_037903475.1 of Ancylostoma caninum. Taxonomy (NCBI): domain Eukaryota; kingdom Metazoa; phylum Nematoda; class Chromadorea; order Rhabditida; family Ancylostomatidae; genus Ancylostoma; species Ancylostoma caninum. The sequence continues at coordinate 43,770 of JBAJFG010000031.1, forward strand.
GAAAATTAATTCCTATGAAAAAAATCTGTCTCGATCCAGAAAATTTTGCTGGTTACATGATCTGTATGGGATATCTTCAAGAAAAAGCAAAACTCCCTCGCATGGAAAGTTGGCGGAGCACTGGCCTATCTACTCCATTTGAAAGTTGAACAGACGAGGATAGGGGCTCATATGCGCCCTTGGCGTTTCTATGCTTTCATAGAACAATCGCTTAATCTAATCAGAGCTTTGATTTTCGATACAAGAGTGTGTTGCCTCTTTGCATATATTAGTATTCTTTAGGCTCTTCTGGATCTGTTTAATGTACCGCAGTCAGAAATTCGTCGTATTGTTCGCCGTCATCTGATGGGGAAACTGACAGATATGCCAATCATTCAGGTCTTTGGTATTTCCTTTTCATTAGCTCAGTAATTTTGAAACTCAAACCTCTGTTTCAGACCTTGTACCAGGTCGCTCACTTGTGCGGTTGCGAAGTCGCGTTCAAGGTAGACATCGCCACGGAGCAGAAGGCGGTTGGCCACGCTGCGCCGACATTTGTCGCCGTCTGCACTCTCACCGATCATTCCAGTATTTTGCCTTTTGCCCTACGTTCTTTTCTCTCTCTCATTTCTCAGAACTCTGATCAAAATGAATTATCCCCCTTCCCCCTTTGGCCGTGCCTACATCGGAGTTCTGAGTTTATGTATCATTGACCCTATGGATGAGCACGCTTCCATCGTTTAATGAAAACCGCATCGTGCTACGCCAAATTTCTTTTTCGATTCTCTCCTGAAGTTGCTTTTAGTCAAAGTGTTTGTTTGTTTCTTAGTCTGACGGAAGGTGGTCATCCGTAGCCTCGAAGACATTTTGTTGCTGCACATTTTTGCTAAAGTCAGTCTTGAAATAGATATTTTGCTGAAAAAAATAACAGCAACAGAATGGTTATGCCCCTCGTGTATTAGAAACACTGTGATACGATGGCAGAGGTTTTCACAAAAAGAAATGGTTAATTTTGGAGAACCTCTACAAACTTCTGACTGTCAAGTGTTGACTATCTTACCTCCCCGAGCGGAAGTCTCAGACATGGAGCTGAGGTCTTGGTAGAGACGCCTCTACCATGTCAGGGCGAAGGCTGTGAAACGCCCGCGGTGGAAAGGAAGTAAGGGGCTGCAATGGAGAGTGACGGGATCGGTAGAATTGTTGGATTACAGAGCTAATTCGAAGTTAGCGTAGTTGCTCACTTGATTATCAGTGAGCCGTTCTTCACCGTGGTTGTTCGGATGATCATTAGTTACGGGGTCAGATCAGGGTCAAGCAATTTTGGGAAAGACTTTAATTGGTCACGGTCACGTGTAGTTGTGATTTCACCAAATTTTTACCAAGAACTAGTGATGGATTAAGTTGTCGAATTCCATTTTTTTCTATTAGGCCAGCAGATCGCCTTTTTTGGAGAGGTTGGAGTGCTTCTCTCAGAAATAGTTTTATTCCTGCTTCATCGGTTCTTCAGTGAGATATTGGGGACTTCTCTGCGATTATTGAATGTTTTTCCTAGTGTATATTTAACTAGTTTCCCCTACTTATCATGGAGGACTAGAGTTTTTGGAGATTCTTAAGAAAAAAAAAGCTTACTTCAGGAAAATTCGTTTGTGTGGGTGGATCTGGTTGAGCTCGAAGATTTTTTTTACTCGTTAACATAACTGAGGAACCCTGAGAAGTCAATAGCTACATTTTTAGTTCATCGGAGCCCAATCCGGTCAGACAACACGAAGATCAATACGTATCTTTTGTTATCCGACCATCGGACTCCGTTGCACTATAAATGTAGCTAATGTACGAGCCTCGCTCACTTTTTCGTGTGGAGACGAGATAAAAATTGGTGCAGCGTCAGTCGTAGCTCATAAACTTTTCTATGCATATACCCAAATGGCTTCGTTTTTGCTCACTTCCATAGTTTAGAGCGGTTTTTATTATATTAACCGGGAACCTAGTGCTTGACCCTGGATCAGATTCAGTTATTGGCTTCACAACAGTATTCGAGGAGTTCAAAATTGTTAGAAAATCGAATGTTGGATCCCCAGTCACTTTCCTAAGAGATGGTCAGTGACGAGCGAGGGAAAAGACGTCGTTGCCTGGGGGACCCGATTTCTCAGTCCGCGTATAAACACCTGTGTTTACTTCACACTCACCACCGCAAAGGGTCCCCCAGCTCCGGGGAGCATCGCCAGTGCGTGAATCTGTGAATAAGACGAATCCTGCACTGGAGAATAGATTAACACTAATCTAAGAAAGATTGTGTTAAAAAGAGTACCTTTTGGCTTTTTGCAGTGGATGACAAGAAGGTGGAGTTCACATCGCCGCCGAGTCGCTCAAAACACGAGGCAAAGGAGTACGCCGCGCACGAATTGCTCAGGTTTTGGCTTTTTAAAACGAATATCTTGGACTTTGATCAGTTGCTTTCTGTTTAGGTCCCATTTCGACATAGATCCGCCGGCCGTAGCAGCAGAGCGACCACCATCCGTGGAGCAGCCTGTACCACCTTGCCAGAAACTCCATGTGTTGCTCGCAAAGCAGAATAGATCGGTGAGAAAGGCCATTCAAAGACATCAGAATGCGTTCTTAGAGGGACCAATGTAAATATCTTTTTTTAATGCACTGTTAATTAGGTCACTCCTAACATCAAGTATGAGGATTTGGGTCTTGCTGATGACACTGTAAGCCAAATGGGAACGATTTTCAAGTGGGTTTATAGTCTTGTTTCTATTGAATGGTGTTGATTTCTACATAGATTTGGGCACTTTTTCGATTATGATGTTTTTTTTTTCAGGAGTAAGCTCATCATTAATGATAAAGAGGAGTTCATCGGTAGCGGAAAATCAAAGAAGGCAGCCAAAAATGATGCCGCTATGTTGGCACTAAAGAAGATATTCATGGTGAGCGAGTTGCAAACTCTCAAATTCTACGAGTGAAAGCTGTTCAGACTGCGTAATATTTTCAGTTTGATTACAACAATCCGGAATCAGAACCAGTGATTGAAACTCCTCCAAGGGGCAGACGTGGCAAGAACGGCAGCTCACAATTGTGCTTCGACGTGAGTCTACGAAAAAAAGATTTATTGAATCTAGTTTAGAAAGTTTCCTTGATAAACTCAATAAAAATTAAGACAGATCATTCCATTGGATCATATCACAATCTTTTTGAATTCATTCCCATTTACACCTACATTTTTCCTAGTCATCTGGGCTTCGTACTGTAACAATTCTCTGTTTAGGTCGCCGAGTACGCAAAGCGGGAATACTACAGCATGTGCAACTTTTACGCAGTTAAACACAGCACGGAAGTGGCAGCGTGAGTTTAATCTTTATTTGTCAAATAGATTTTTTTTTTTGAGATAAAAAGAGAGAATCCGTATAAAACTCGGTTATCTTCGATGGCTTCCAAACTGCTGTTATCTGCTGTTCGGTTTTTTTGTGCTTTGTGACAAGTGCATGATGACAACAAATGTTCATGCAAAACTAATAGATCAGAAATATTAAGGTTAACGCGAAAGTAATGGCGCCACTCTTTTCAAAAACGTATAATTTCGTTTGGGCAAGGTCTGGCATCTGCATAGATATGGTAGAGACCTTGTAGAGCAAAAATGCTCTTTTATTCCTTTGGTATGAGAGATTTTTCTTGCAGCCATCAGTTGCGAGATAATTGAAAATGTCCGTGAACCTCGTTCTCAGTTTTTCAGATTTTCTCGATTTTTCTATAACACTACAAGCAATCCATTACAAAAAACCTTTGTCTTTGGGAACGGTGTTATCAATCTACTCCACATGTAAGGTCTGATGGAATGGGTTCGGTTCTAGGGAAATGTAAATGAGTACTTTTGAAGCATGTCCTTCGTTATTTCCTGGATTGTTGCTGGATGATTCTCTCCAAGCTGCTTTTTGGGAAGAACACTTCCAATAAGATCTATCGGTGTTAATGGCCCCTAAAAGTCGCGGAAGATCTGCTGGAAAAACGCTCGAGACGCTCAAAAGAGCATTTTCCGCACCTCAAAATTCGGCCAATATTCGCTTCCGAGAGTTGGCTTGGACTTTGATAATTCAATTAGGAAGCTAGGAAATGTTTAGGTAGTCATCACGTTCTTCGAAAAAAAAAACATTATATTCCTGCCGCTTTGCCCTGCTCCAGAATCTCTTATTTTGCAAGAAAAAACTTGCCAAACATGTCGATATGAAAACGCGGTTCTCGTTTTTCTTGGCTTCGAAGTTTCACAAGATATGGGCATACCGCGTCAGGGACCTGCGCACACGCTGAGCAATGGTCAATGCTAATTAAAGGAACTTTATGCTTTGCCGAACTTTTCGATCATTAAATTTGTGAGAGAAAATAGAGTCAACACGAAAAAGCGCCATTTCTTTCAAATCAACCTAATAGTTCATAGGTTGGGGGAGGAGCCAAACGGAATCTTTGCATGAATTTGCTGAGCACTTCTACTTAAAAAGTAAATTTTGTATACTAGCTGATCATCACCCCCACACCCCTCCCAAGTGCTAATTTAAAAGTTGGAAACGGTGATAGAAGCGTAGCCGAAGATACTTTTGATTGCTGTATCAATTCCTTCTCACGCTTTTTGCAGAGCTACTGGTAGAGGTCATACATAAGAGAGCCAGCTCCTAGTCTTCTGTTGAAGGTTTTCTTGTGGTGAACTCTAGGTGGCTGGATTCTTTAAATGGAATGTAGTCAGAAGCTGTCAAAAAGCCTTTTTTTTCTTGTAATTTAGTAGGCTCCAGTATGAATGCCATTTTGACTCACTTGATAATATTGAAAGCGTGGGATTGCGTTTTATTAGCGAGTTCTTACTTCCATTGAGAGTACTCCAACCATTGTAATTTGATAGTACGGTAGGACCATAAGATATTTAAAAAATGGATCTTCTGGTATCTTCGCGACGAAGGACGAGATTATGCGGTGGTACTGGTATTGAGAAGGGTTCTTTCTCCTATGGTTATCATAAGGAAATGAATGCGTGAAAATGACCTTTCAAAACTTTTGTGAAAGCTGTGTGCCAACGCTTCTCTGAAGGGTTCTGTCAAAGCAAACTTATTCGGAGTGATCCTTTCTTGAAGCCCTTACGTTAACCATGAAAACGTGAAGTTTTCGACTACTTGTTAGGCGCCGCAGTTATTGTTGGTATGCTTCATGGTGAAATAGCCAACGAAAACTGAAACAAAGCCAAGTTATTTACAGAAAAAATCGTAGAATAATGAATCAATGAAGTCGGAGAAATCTTGTCGGGGTTTTTCTTAACGAAATCATGCAGAGTTTTATTGTGTAAAAATCTTACCTCGACGGGGACATTTGATCATGCTTGAGCACAAGTGCTGCTTTTATGTTATTCTGGATGGATTCTAGGTACTATAATATTCAATACCATTTATGTGGTATCAGGCAGTAGAACTTCGTGAACACCGGAAGTGTCCGTGAGATTCCGATTTCTCTAGCGCCAACATCTCTCCAGGAGCTACTGAGAGAAGATGAAAGATCTTTTTTTTTTCGAACGCCGTCGCAATTTGGCCAACTATTGTGTTGATGCAAAAGAAATGGCGCTTTTTTTCTCCGAAAACAAGTTTGTTTGGAAATATGTGGGACATCTAGATACGCTAACATATCTGCAGGGAGTAAGCACTTCCCCTAGGTTGTAGCTATAAGAGACGTCCTCTATAGGTAGGAGTCATGAAATAAAATCGAGAATACCGCCTAAACCTGAATTTTGAAGGTTTTCGTTATGCATCATAAGCAATGTAGCCAAAAACAAGACCTTTTTTGTATTTGACCAGGACGTCACTATCTACTGCAAATGTGAGCTCTGATGCAAAGGTATAGCAGTTGGTGAGACACAAATGAACACTTTCCGAAGCATTTTTCTTTTTAATCAAAGGGTTCTTGCTAGGTTATTTTCTTCAAGCTGCTTTTCGTAACCAATACCCTCAGCTAAAGGTACTGCTGTTATTTGCTCGATAGAGTCGCTATCAGCCCGTTAGGGAAGCAATCGAGATTATCGAATCCCTATTTCCTGCACAACAACGGTTGGCCAAAATTCGCTTCCAAGAGCGTGCTCAGATTCCGACAACTTTGCTGGAAAACGGCTCAGTTATTATCATGTTCTGTAGGAAAATTGCAGTATGGCTGCTACCTTCCACTGTTCTGGGAACTTCTACCTCGCACGCAAATGAATTCGCTAAACCTGAGAGCGTGAATATGAAGGCCTTCTTGTTTCTCGCTTCGCAGTTTTCCGAGTTTCGGAACCGTATTCATCATACAGATTACCTAGGGTAAACATTACGCATTTTTACCCACCATTAACATATGCATCAACACGTTTACATTGAGTGATCCCAAAGATGCCTCTAGGCTCTGTACATAGACGTGGTCGTGAAATAAGTAGTGGACCTCACTAATCATGGGAATTATACCGCTTGCAAAGGTTATGCACGACGACAGTTCGGTTACTTTGTGCAAAAATGAGGTCAACGAATGAGCCATTTCTTTTGCATTGTATCGTCTTTCTTCTTATCGTTACTTTACTTGATCCTGATTATCGCTTCTCAGAAAGGTAGCTACGGGGTGAAAATTCGAGAATATGACAGCAAATTTCTCATCAGATAACTTTTAGTCTATGAGTTGCAGAAAATTTTAGCATTCGAAGAGTTTTGGCTTCGTTGAGGGTCAGATTTGACTAAAAAAGGTATGGTTCAAGTTAGGATGATTCACTCTGGTATGCTTTCAGATTCTTCCTCGTTAACGAACTAGACGAGAAGCGTCTGGTGGCGATTGGATCATCACGTCCGGGTACAGTAGACGGGCAGACCGTGGGAACCGCACGCGGAACCGCGATCATTCACTTTGATCCCATCATTCTTGCCAGACGATCTTTGATGAGGTACTTGTTACGGTTTGAGTCTATGATGTGTTTCAACGACATATTTCTTTGTTACAGATACCTCATCAACGAAGTAGGCAAAGTTGGGGACCCGAAGTGTATCTTCGTCCGTGGAGAGGATGGTATGCTGCGTTTGAACGAAGGGCTGCGGCTGGTGTTATACGCTACTTATGCCCCGAACTGCTCGTACAGCTGTAAGGAAGCATCAGTGAAGAAACTGAGCGTGCTCGGGTGATTATTTCAGCCTCCAATTGTTAAAATACTTTCAAAAATGGCAGACATTGTAAGAAGGTGAACCTATGTGAAATATCACCCCTACCTGAATGCGTGGGCCTGGCGACTTCGGCAATATTGCTATTGGTTCTGCTAGCTCGGCAGTGGCAGTAGAGCGTGGCCTTTTTTGTGCACATTCGATTCGTCAAAGTAACTTGGCGACCACTTTTCGTAGCAGTTTATGTGCCCTTGATACGCATAAACTCGTTGCCCTGAGCAGTGCGCCGAAACACTTCCTTCATCTAGAGTAACTACTCTGCGGATAAAGTAGCGAAAAGGCATTGATTTCGTGGACTTGACCTGGATTATCGTCTTCATCTGTGAGACTTTTATTCGACTCAGCCTATGCTTGGGGAATTCACCAAATTTTGGTCCTAATATTCAATGCGCGCTGGTATAACGAAGCTTGCGTTCCCTTTCAAATGTATAACGAAGCTTGCGTCCAATTCAATTTTTCAAATCATGGCTCAAAAAGAAAATGTATGAGTAAGGTTTTCAGCAACCTTTGGTGTGACACTTGCATTTGGGGGGTGAGAAGGTTGGCAAGCAACTGGAGTTCAGACTTCTAGATCATGGTCTGGCTTCTCATATGCGCAATTAAGCCACATACATTTTGGGTTATTGCCAAAATCTCGGAGAAGATACAGTCAAGTTGGGTGAACCATAGTTAACTGATACAAAAAAGTTTCTAACAATTGATGCTCGACATTAGTTTAATCGCGGCGTATTTTCAACTATGTGTAAGTTTTTGTGCTGAAGGGTATTGGTGTTGGTAGATTCTTTAGCGACCAAGGTTTCGGCTCTATCTAAAGAAGAAATGTATTCAATTCAGTCCAATGACAAAGACGAAATTGCTGAAACTTTGGCTGATAATTGTTTTACCGAAGTCAGATGCCGTCTAACATAAAACACTCATTTTCGTCGGCTCTTTTGTTTGCGAAATCTGTTGTTCTTCTTATTTTGCAAGGTCTTCACAGCTACTGAAAAGAAACAAGCTTTGGGTGAGATAGAGTAGCTATCCAGAATATTACTTGAAACGAATCAGTTCAACAAAGGCCTCAAAATAGTAGGTGGTAAACCGCAGAAAATTTCATTTCGTAATGTTTTATTGGCTATACTTCTAACTGTATTTTTGAGTTATCATTTTATGTGCACGCAATAGACCAATAAAACATGGTAATTTTTTTTGATAACCGAATTACTCTTTTTCCAGTTTTCTTTTGCGACATAGGCTCAGGAAGAAGTTTTCGGAACCAAATTTAAATAGACTTTGAAACTCTAGAAGATTACCCTGCACCATGTTAAGTAATGAACTTTTCATGATTATTGAATGCAGGTTTTATATTCGTTATCGTTTCACCGAGTTCGGCCTAACATTTCCGTTCTTACTTGCTAGACAAGAAAAAAAAAAACAGTGAATAGGCTGGAATTACATAATTTTACGTAACTTTTTCTTGTCTCGAGCTGAAGCGGTTATAATTTTAGTGCTGCTATTTAGTAGGTAAAGAAATGAATCAGTCAAATTCAGTGAAAATCCATGGGCATGACTATCTGTCAAATTCAGCTGAAATTATTTTCTGTCGTATCTCTGGAATCAAAACAACCATGAAGTCTTCAAATGAGCTGTTGAATTCTTTCTATTCACAGATGTCAAAGAGTTATGCTATGTTGGTTCAGGTGTTTTATCCGCGAAGTAGTTGAAAATTCGTACTCGCATACGTTTCCTCGATTTCACTGAGATCTATTGTTATCATTGTTTTCAAAGATAACAGCACTTGTAGAAGTTCACGGAATCTACTGGGATTAAAAAATGATCTTCTTTTGAACTGAAATATGGTGATGAAAAAGAAGAAAGTAGGTGTTGACGAAAGGTTTCAATTAGTCATTGAAGACTTTGAGTTTCGTTCAAAAAAATTCCAGTGGATTTGAATTATGGTTCATTCTTATTCACTTCCTTCTCAAATGTGGTGAATTTCTCTTCGCGACCTCTTTGTCTTAGATTCCTATTATTTTTTATGGTTTAAGTTTCGGGTATAGGTGGTGCAATTTTTTGACGTGCTGGTGCTGGTGCAATTTTCATACTGTTTCGCTAGAGGTCACTTTCGCATCCGTGTGTGACCCTCTTAGCTGCAAATTGAATAGAGGATTTCGGTTTCGCGCACCAGCAGTCGTCCATCTGCGTTTGGCTTGCTGCTGCGTCGTCAGCGGTTGTGCCCATAAATGGACGAGCATTTGAACGACGGCGAAGGGCGTTGTGTTTGAAATGAAGCCGTGATTTGGTCCGTCTTGATGGTGACATGCGTTCGCAAATTGACTTTTGTCTCCAGACGCCTCGCATCTGTAATGTGAGTTTTTTCCAACAGCGAATCGCTTGAAGTCGTATTAACCTAAGCCAGACAGATGTCTTAAGTCTTAAGACCAGTTTTTCCTTGTTTGAAAAGAATTGGTGTAAGTTACCATGGATCTGCGTGGTTGTCTGACCTCAGCATGGCAAGATGATATGCTCAAATTACAGTGCAATTATAGATTGGAACAATTGGTAGGCGTAATTATTTGGTGTGACAGGGTGTATATGGACGAATGTGCGGGAATTAGTTTTTTTTTCTTTTGTTCAAGGAGAGTTATTGTGCTAAGGGAAGTCAAGGTATTAAGGAAAAGAAGAAGACGTGTAGATCTGGGAGAAATATGTTTTTTAAAGTTATTCATAATGATAACATTATTTTATTTGGTGAGCGATCTTGTCAAAATAATTTTTAAATAGAATTGAGTAACGGCAGGTACGATAACGTGGCCAGAAAAATACTAGCATGTTAGAGTTATCCAGAAAATGCACACAGATGATTTATACCGGCATTCGAGTTTTTCAGTGTTTTTTTTTTTAAAGAAAATAATGATTAGCGATAGTGGAATGTTTCAGTGGTCTAAGTTCTTTGTCAGTAGTTTTTGGTAAATGGGAACTAGAAAAACTTGCGAGGTTGATGAGCTTCCTGTGTAGCAACACTTAGCAGTGACTGGGAATTTTGAGACTGTACTTCGGACCAACTAAAGTAGAATAAATTAAATCAGTTTAGTAAGTTCATAAAAGATCAGGAGTACAAATTCTTGAGTTGGGACCGATGTAGCTTTTCCTTCCTTTTGACACAATACAGATAGTAGGGTTCACTCTTTTTTGAACAATTGAATTTTTGACTCAAACGGAATCAAATTTTCGAGTTTGACTAAAAATAGCTAAAACATGCTAAATCATGAGGTTTTTTTGGTTCTGCAGAGAGTGACAATATGGTTGGTGGCGAGAGTGCAGAAATGACTGGTTTTAATCTGCTGCTTATGTGGTACTCAGTGTCAGTCAAAGCTCTGGAATTATTTGATAGTTGTTGGGTGTGCTTTCGTAACGGTTTACATGATGTATGAAAAATACTACCCATAGTGCCCGAAAATACTATCTACAATAACTGAGCAATCTCTACCCTTTCTGCGGAATTCGGGATATCTAGTTTTTAGTAACTATGGGGCCATCTGCCTAAAAGTTTACGCCTAGAAAGGAATTCATGACAGTGTCTTAGCTGTGGCTGGTTGACAGTTGTGTGGAAACTGATCCCTCACCTCGTGTGCATGCGACCCCGCAGCAGCACGCGCATGCAGTTTGTGGTCGTAATTGTTTGATTGTCCACTGCGTTTGTTCGATTGACCAGCTGACGTTTGGCCCAAAGAAGAGGAAAGGAGGAAAGCGGACGTTGTGCAATCGCACAAGGTCGGCGGCTTTCGGCGTTCCCAGCTCTTTTTGGACAGTTCCGGCAGGGAAAGCGGGCATTTCCTGACCGCACATCTGCCCATTGTCTAGTAGTGGATTGGTTGTTTGTTAGGGTACGAAGGAGATTGGCAATGGTCGGCTTAGTTTGAGCTTTTTCTTGGAATTAGCAAAATTTGTTCTGCAAGTTTACTGCTGTACGTGCTGTCATGAGTCTTGTCCTTGCAAATGGTGCCAGGAACGACTGTGTAGGTCGTGTGTGATGCGCTTTCAAGAGTCGTGCGCAGATGAGCAAACTCACGCTACGGGGTGAAGGAACATAGTCGTTGCTATACAGGTATAGTAATGGAGTCGTTCACCCCCTATACAACGCTCATCTGTTCCAATTCACGAAAGTTTGAACACGGCGTGGCAAAAGTTCTTCTGAACATCTGTCGGGTACTTAGTTGCGCTGCGGATAAGAAACAAGCAATGGGCCGCGATGCAGGTGGCCCCCATCGCCCTCGCCGTCGTTTTCAAACAAATGACAAGAACTGTGCTGAAATGGTGGTCCACCGGGTGTTCTGAACTTCAGGCACTTTCGTATGGCACGAAATATATGTGACAAAAAAGCGATTTCATTTCATCATGCTAACTGAAATAATATGGTACAATTCTGAGTTTGAAATTCAAAAAAAGCAATTCAATGGCTCAATGTCCTTTCCTGTGGTGAAATTCACGATTACTTCCGAGAAGGTTGTAACCCGCTCGCTCTGTTGAAATAGACCATCTATACGGGTAGAGGTGAGTATCCTAGATTCGTCCTAGTCAAGTTTGATAATTTAAGGTAAAGGTAATGAGTTATACCACATTCTGTTCGAGAAACTCGTCTAATCTAAAAGAGGGGGTAGCTGAGAGTTTCCTGGGAACGTCCATGAATCCCGTTCTTGAAATAATTATTGGTGTTTATGTGTTTTGGTTGTGGTCTTCTGTAGCGCTGTAGTGTTACAAATGATACTGTTGGTAATTTGTAGTCTGCGATTTGTGTTGCATCATGGAATTGAAGTATCACTGAGAACTATTACTTCCAAGTCCAAACTTCCAAATGGTATTTTCCAGTTTTCTTTGCTATAGTTGATGCTTTGATTTCAGGCCAAGCCATTTGATTCCTGCTCCCGATGATGTGCAGAGTTTGGCTGATATTCAACAAACCGGACGACTGAACGTTCACTGTGCAGCTGACAAGATCTTCAAATGGAGCAGACTTGGTGGGTTTGCGATCGTCTTTGCTGAAGGCTTTTCGGTGGCATAGAACATCTGGGCAACCACTATGCCTCTATGACTTTTTGAACTTCTCTTTGTTGGCAGCGAAACAGTGTGGTGGCATAATTGAGGCTTACTGTCGTTCTTTGCGATACGGTAACGAGTGTAGAGTGGGTTGCGTGTGTGATTAATGGCAATGCATGGAGCGCTGGCGGACAAGGTCAGTCGAGTGAGGTGGTAAAGCTAGTTGATAGAGAGCACTCGGCGCACATGGCGCCAGGTGGTCCGCGTCAAATCGCCCCTTGCTAACGCCACTCAACTCTTGTGGTTCAAAACTCGCCCAAGGAGGCCTGTGCGAGTCCTTGGAAGTTCCCCGAGAGAAGTTTTGCAGCGGAAATTGCTGGAGTGAGTCTATTCGCTGGTCGCCGTTGCTGATGCTGGCTAATTGCCAACGGTCTGCTTGTTTCGGGATGATTAGCCGCAAGTCATAGTCGGAAGACAGGGGGCACGAACCGAAAGAGCTCCGTCGCGTGCCGCATAACTCACAGGCAGCGCACCGCAAACGATGACATGATTGATGCCTACAAGTTGACAGCAATCACGCGATGTCCTCTGTCTGCTTTTCAGCAAGTCGTGTCGTTGAATACTGTATCGAGTGAGAGCCACTAATTATATGGTGTCGTGTCGTGGGACAAGCGCGGGAGTAGATGTCAGCGAGGTTTTGCATGGGTGGACCGGAAAGTTGCCCGGTAAGGACGCACTGCTGCTGGGCGAAGAATGGGATCGAATAACGTATTAAATTTACTTGAAATCGAACGTTCGACTTCGATTAAGTCGAAAATCCGAATGTTCCAAAAAACATAGCGCAAAAAGAGCAAAACAATCGGATTGGAAGAATTGTCAGGCGGGGGGGGGGAGGGTAGGGCTTTCTCGAATATTCGGATTTTAGACCCAGTTCACTAATCATAAATTAATTCAATTTAATTATTATCCTCAGTCCTCAATGTAGTGGATGCATGGTTGGTCATAGTGGACTTGTTAAAATAGATCGCAAAGCATTAACATCGTTACTGCTCAACTTCTGATAGTAGTACAACATCGAAGTTTCTAGTATCGTCACCGTTTTGCTAATCTCAGGTCTAGTAACCGTTCTGTTCCATTAAATACTTCGTGATCGTTGCAAGTTGTAGAAGAGTACATATAGTCTCAAATTTCAAGTAAATTTCATTCTTAAGAGCTGGTGAAAGCACCATTTGCTATGCTTTCTTTTGTAATTTTTCCATCCTTTGTTTTGTTTGGTAATTATACTACATTTGGCTTTTCAGCTTAATGCATATTGTCTTCAGTACAGCTTTTACTCAATGCTGATTTTCCAAAATTAAAAGTAAAATTTGTTTGAAGAAGTCTTTCTTATAGTGATTCTCCTGATTTTGCTTTTGAGGTCGTCTGCAGAATTTCCTCAGATCCAAATTCTAAAAGTTGCCTTACATTACTAGAACAGTGCACCGAATTTTATGCTGACTTGGGTAATAACACAGGTGTTATATTGGGTTTGGGCGGTCTGGGCGAATCCCAGCATTTTAACAATAGCAATAGCAATAGTTTATGGAGTCACTTCTTGCAATTCTCACTTTTTGATAAGGATCACTTAGTAGATCCCTGAAGGGGAATATCCTTGGTGATCCATTGAAAATGCATAGCATTTGCCATGGTTCAGTGTAGACGTTGACCATATGGTAGTTTTGGTCGAGTTCAGAGGTCGGGTCACAAGTCATCGTGGTGGCTGACCATCTGTCGGTGTAAAGTGAGCATGACAGCAGCTTTTCTGCGCGTTGTTTGATTATTCGTGATCATGTTTTCGTTGGATGCTGTGATGGCGGTGGTGGACGCGGCGAGTGATTGCTCAGTCCGATTGCGGCAGGTGTGCATACGGCCGAGTTTGGCACATTGAGGGTGCTCGGCGTGTACTCGCATTACAACATTAGCAATTAGGACGATGTCCGGGTGGAATCACCTGCGTAAAGCCGCAACGATGAGACGAACGACGCCTGGAAAGGCACCGGCACACACGTCTTAGTCGCGGTGAATTACCTGCGGCAGATGGTCAGCTCGACCTAGCCACTGACCCAGTTCTTCTTGCAATCCGAGTAGTCATGTAGGGAAGTAGGTTAGGAAAAAAGCATCGAGATTACTCTTCCTTTCTTCTGGTCTACTGGTGTAAATGAAAAGTTGATGAAGTGAAAAACATCAAACTTCGTGCGGAGAACTTCTCAGGAAGCTAATTAGCTGGCGATGAGGCTTCCAAGGTTATTCCGTTGTCTGCGAAGTTTTACTCGCCACATTGGATGCAGAACTTGACTTGAGTGGGGTTGGCTGGCCCATCTCTTCTACATGAGATTGCTGGAATCAGTTTCGTGGAAATTGAACCCATTATGGGGCTTACTTGGTGCGGTCTCATTAGTGGCTTGGTAGAGGGCGATGTAGTCGTCTTTGAATGTGCATCAATTTGTCTCCTATTAATGTTATATCAAAGAACTTATTGAAAGGACTCATTGGTAATGGTTTCTAAAACGAGAACATGCGCAAATCTGTGAATGAAGGTTGTAATTTCTGATTTGTAGTTTTTTTTTAAAGCTTGGAAGCAATCTGACCGAGAAAGAGAAAAAAAAACAGGGTAATATTCCATGGTAATGAGGAATGGATAAAGTGATAGTAAGAAGTAGGTAAATTACCTTAGTCATCGTCCCCGAATTTCCAAGTGGAGTGGATTTCATTTGTTTATGAAATATGAATTCATTCATGTGTTCTCCATACATTCATGTACAAAACCTGCCTTGAATAGTTTGGCATCTATTGAATCATTCTGAATTCGCCACAGTCCACTCGAGCGGGGTGTAGGTAATCCTTGCGGTTTCACAGTTTTTATGGGCTCTGATGAACCCCGTAGAACACTTTACGATTAACTCTGTGTATGAGTAATTACCAGCTTTTCATGAACTTAGGACTAGAAAAGCGATGAACGCTATGCTTGAGTTACCAACTATGAGTGGCAAATGGCAACATTGTGTAGATTTTCCAGAAATGTTTCCTGGATTAAAACATCCACTACATGACCTGAATATCACCTTTTTTTTAAAAAAAATTTTCGCCTGGATCAGGTGCTGTCGCAGATAGACATGACCTTTAAAGCTCCACAAAGCTGTGTATATGAGAGGCATCCGCAGATTGCCGATGTATAAGTAGTATTATTTGGTTTAGAGTCCATTCGATCATATTATTCGCGCCACACACCACATAGCTGAACGCAATTCGCGTTTGTCATCCGAGTATCGTCGTTGTTTTGCTGCAGCAGTATGTGTACTCATCCCGACGCCATCCATAGCTACCGTAGTCGAAGTTGGCGTAGCGAGAAAAACAACGGCGAGCGAGCGCGCGAGCTGGCTGGCTGGCGGCGAGTTAACTCGACGATGGCCCAAATATTAAAAACACAACGGCGTAAGTGTTATTAAACAGGCAGGCTCGCGTCTCTCTGAAATTGGCCTATGAATATTCAAAGAGAGGCCCTCTTGAGAGCAAGAGTAGGATACGCGTTCAATGCCAGTTAACTGCTATATCGTGTGGGCAGAGTTATGAGGAGTTAAAGGCTAGGAGGCATCGACGAATTGAGAAGAGCAGAGCTTACAGACCTCCTTAAATGCGACGTAGTTACGAAAACAAAAGAGAAAAATTGGCGTGTTACCATTTTATTCTGAATTTTTTGTTTTTTTTTGCAATTGAGTTCTTGTCTAGAAGTAGAATAATCGGTTTGCATCAACTTTTTACATACGTATTTTTGATTTTTGACTTTGTAAAATTTTTATATGCCCTTGTACTTCTTGGTATTTTACTGAGTTCCTTAATTAAACACACATTCGAGCTTGCTATGTTTTTGCAGCACTACTGAGCGCTAATAGTAAGTACATGGATATCGGGATGGATTAGCGCAATTGTAGGTGACGTGCATGTGGAGGGTGAGGCTTAAATGAGTCATTTGCCAAGCGCAGTAGGTCAATCTTGTAAGCGACTATCGCGATTTTTTTCTCCTGTGTTAGTGCAACAACACGGCTTTTGTTCCATACCTAGCGTTACCTTTTATTTAGTTTTCCTGCAGGTGCTATTTGCAGTTCTGGATTTTGAAATTTCGACAAAAATTCGTGGTACCTCCTTGAAGAGTGCCTTCATGTTGCACCTTAATGTGGTGGTTGCAGCATGTTAAGCTTGCAGATATACTCTGTTTATTCCCGCGTTGATGGTCCCCGTATCAATCTTCCACATCTCAGTGCTAATTAAACTCTTGAAGACGAAGAGGCAACTTCCTGTCGCTATTTATAATCGAACTCCTCGTCGGCAGGCTTGAGCGCATCGCGCCCCGTTAGTGATTTATGTGGTTTCGTTGGTGAATGTAATGAGTTTGGCTTAGGTTGGCTTAGCAAGTCGTCCGCATTGCGCCTCACAACGACGAAATGGAGTAGCGTGCTGCGTGCTGTCAAAACATCCACTGCTCTTTTTCTACAGCGAAAAGATTTACAGGCGTTGTTGGAGCATCTTGCAAGTGAGAATGAGGTTTTCGTGGGGATCCGAGCAGAGCATTACCGTTTACAGCCATCCGACGAAGTGCAGCACGAAAGAGCGCCGCCATTAAAGGTGCGGAGTGCGAGCGAGCACAGCGTCGCAGTTTTGAACGAGCGGAGCCGCCGGCAGTAGACTACTGTACTGCACTTGTCTCGCGCCAGCTTCCTCCACCAGTTTGTGTTTCAAATTCGCAGAGCGAATGAGATTTGAGGAATGACATGCGCGTCGCGTGATGCTGCCTGCCATAGTCTAATTTGTGCGTGTTGATTACGTGTGTTGAAGAGAAAGGGGCAAGAGCCGGCTTACCACCTCTCGCTCTATCCCGAATTCAACCCCCATTTGGCCGTGGCTGACGGCGTTTTGTTGCCCCGAAGAGTAATAGAAGAGGCGCGAAGAGAGTGTCTAAGCGACCGCGAGCCTCCTCGCTTAGAGTAATGGCTAAGCAGCTCGAGTTTCGTGTCGTCCGCGTTTCCGATGGCTCTCCTCTGGTAGGAGGGGAGCTTTCATTGCAGCTTTTATCCCCGAAAGGACACCTCTTTGGGGCGGCAAAGAACTAGTCAAGAAGGTTTTATAATTAGGACATTGACAGTGAGTCTCTAAATGCGGTGCACACTTTCTTGGCAATAGTAGGGGGCGGTGCAAATGTAGTTAGAGTACTTTACTGAGTTAGAGAAAAAAAGAATGGTGAGGAAGTGCAGGTTTTTTCAGATGGAGAGAATTCTGACAGGAGTACTCGAAAGGCTCTCTTTCTTTGTTTAGGGATTATCCAGGATTAAAGGTATGAGAAAGGGATAAGAAAATTCATTTTAGGAAAATAACATCTGTAGATCTATGTTAAACATTGTGGCGGTTTATTCTCCCTCATATTGTGTCGCTTTATCACTTAGGAAAAAAATAGTCCACGTCGTGTTCTAGGAATACAAGTTCCTAACGGAAAGTTATCTTGTCATCAATGACAGGTGCAGGTGCAGTTCTTTGCAGGAGAACGGCGGCCAGATCAAACGTGGCTCATGATTTGACTCTCATATTATGCGCCCTGTTGCATATTGCGCCATGCCACCGGTAAATAATTAATTGCTCCCTTGTGGCGGGTTCGTTTGTCGAATTAGTGTGTGTAATGACGACACTGTGGCGCGATGCGTAGCTTGGACTAGAAGTCTGCTGTGATCGTTGTATTTCTGGAAGCTGGAAATGGGAGCTTCTTGGAGTTTAGCGACCCCAGCATACGGTTGCGGAAGTTTCAGCCGAGCGGCGATTGGCCGTCGGAGTGAGTGCCGCGAAGTTTGCGCGTCGTCTAATTGGCCCCGCGATTTCTCTCACGCTCCCGCGGCTCTCTCCCGCAACTTATGATCGCTCGTGTTTTGCCACGCGGCTGCTCGACTACGGTAGAGATCTTCTCGCCTTAGGGTGGTATCAGTACAGATATGTGTGGCGTAGATATGCATCTGCGCCGATAATGCAGCCATTAGGATTCTTTCATGTTGGCACTTCCTTGTTTTTATGAGGCATCTTCAGATTTTGCCCATTTTAGGTGTCCAGGGAGCTCTTCTATCCACTCTGATGCATCCAATTCTTCCTCACTCGGTCTTTTTCGGCAGCCAGGCACCTGTCAGCGATGCTTCATTGCTCTTCGCCCTGTTCGGAAGAATGGAACCGCCAAAGAATCCTTGCAAAGTCGAATCAATTAAGGTTTGTCTAACCATTGCGTCCTTTTTTAGAATTTCTTCTGATGCTAGAGAACTTTCGAAGTTATCATAGTTTCTTGATGAGTTCTTCTTCCGAAGCGCTCTACTATTCAGAATAACATTATACTGTCATCGTCACCCGCGCATGTGTGGACTCGAGATATGGAGCATGTGGAGATGTTAAATATTGACTCTGGAAGGACCAACAAGGGATCTCCATCCAGATTGTGCAAGGCGGCTATATACGAGGTAGGACATCTGGTTTTTGCAGCTCGAGGCTTAAGGCGAAGATGTGCGGACGTTTTTTTTTTACAGGCGTTCCTTAAACTGGCCCCGGAGGATATGAAATGCAGCACGTATATGGAGGCAAAGCAAAAGGCAGTAGCCTATAATGAGGCGAAACGTGTGCTCTACGAACAAGTGAGTGCCGTTTTCGATTAATTAACCCGACCAGATAAAGCCTACTGCACTTGAGTGTGTTGCTTTCAGATGGAGACCGCTGGACTTGGAAAGTGGCAGACGAAACCGTCGAAATTGGTGGATTTCAGTTTGGATTCGTTTGATGTCTAGGACGGAAAGTGATCGAAATCACATCCTATTTGTTATAATATATTATTGAATTGGTTTTCTGTTCATTTTTTATCACGATTTCCTGAACAATGCTTATCCAGGCAACCACGCCGTTGTTGTTCTTTTAACAATTTTTCTTCCTGTGAGGTTTAAGAGAGAGAAACTTGTTCTCTTCAATAATTATTTTGTTGTTTCCTACCAATTAGCTTGTGGATACTCATTCGTGACTTTATGCTTATAAATGTGTTGTCGAAGTGTGTTGTCTTCGAGTAAAAGTTTCCAAGTGATCCCAGTGTTTCGCAACGTCACACAGACGCGCAGATTTCACACGAGCAGTAGCGCTGAGTCACCCCAACGATGCATGGCGAAGCATCGATCCGGGAACGACCCGGAACAGTTCAAATCCTTGTGCACAGAAATCATGCGCGATGTAAATCCGCGCGGTTGATTACTCCGGCCAGCACGTACGTCTTCGGTCCGCGGAGGCAGCTGCTCCGTCGGCTCCGCGAAGCCACGCCCACTTCCAGCCGTCGACCACGCCCCACTCACTCCTTATTTGCTACTTCGCACGACGCCAACCCACCAAGCCGCCACAGAGTTACAGTTATCTGCGTCTGTCCGGTGTATTGCTCACTTGTGCCGAACTTCTGCGGTACTTCCGGTGCGAAGTTACGGTGAGATGAACATGGCTGGAGTGTTCTCGAACAACGGCCATTATGGCCCTGATTTTCTGCTGTCATTGGTTAGGTGGGTCGAGAGAAGTTCTGCAGCGATCGATGCGTATCTTATGCATTGCTTCAGTTCGCTAGCCGCTCGGAACGGTGCTGCCACTCCGCCAGAGAGCGCTGAACTACAGGAGACTCACTCAGAGGGCTCTCTTACTCCAGATGACGTCTCTTCCGTGATGTCGACACCGAGCGATGGAGCGCCTCCGGCAAAGAGGCGCAGGAAGCCAGACGGTAGGGTTTTTGTGGTTTCTGTGTTCTTCTGGAGTGATGCATATGGTCTTTGTACATTTCTACTCTCTCTGCAACGTGCTCTCCGCGGTCTTCTGGCTCCTCTCTTCTCTTGCTGTTTCGAATCAGATTTACGGCGAAGTGGCAATTCTCTCGCGTCAAGCAGTCGTTGTTCCATCGCGACCCCGTTTCCCGGGGCAAATTGCTTAATCCGTCCCCGCGTTTTGGCACGTTACTCATCTCAGTTTTATGCGTTTTTCGATTTTTGCTGCCCTTTCGCCCGTTCGTTCGCCGAGCGATCTATCGCGCGCGCGTTCGTTTTCGGCGCGCTTGCGAGCGACGAATCTCCGGAATTTGTCCCGTTCACAGGCCATTTTCATTTGGATTCTGTGGTTTTGGCTGCGACCGAGTGCCGCCTAATTTGATCGTGATATCCATGCTCAGGCCTCGATTTTATGACAATGAGTATTCTTCCAGTTCCTTGTGTAGGTCATGAGCTGTGCTTAGAGTTTACTTTAAATTTCGACCACAGTTCATCTTATGAATACTCTAGGATTTTTGATTTTTCATATGTTGAAATGGTCAGTTACGAAACTAAGTCCACGTTAATTGCGAATACTCGCAAGAAAGCACCAGCGACACAAATCCAGCACTGAAAAGAGTCACTGAGTTGAAAGTGTCGCGTTGGGATTTCCCGTGTCGAGCAGATGTTCGGGCAATTCTTGACCCTAAGATTAGCATTCTGCCATCGTAATCGCCCCTTGAGTAGTAATACCTCCCTTTGGAAGGTTATCGTCTCTAAATATTCTCATATTGATAGCTTGGGCTTTCGTCCGCCTCTTGAGCTTAACTTAAAGTTTTTGTCAATGAATTTCAAGGACTCTATTTAGTAGAATACATGGAAGAGTTCTTCTTTCCATTCGAAATTTATGTAGTGCGATAAGGGGATAGACCTTCAAGGAAAAAGCAAGTTAAGATGGTCACCTCCCATGAAAGTGAAGCATCTGTGCGAGAGATTTTGCATAGTACTGTGCGTAATTTCCAAAATTTCAAGAGATTTTCCAGACTACTATCTTTTTCACTATTAGTGAGATTCACTGATGCTCGTGAAAGTTTCTCAACTACCCGATCTCCTTAAAAAGACGAGTTTCCGTTAAAAAGGGGATTTCCTTTCCATGGGCGTAAATCTAAAGTCAGCGAGTAATGATAAAAGTAGTGAAGTTTACCACATTTCATTCGAGAAACGTTGAACTTTCCTGGAACCGTTCATGAATTCGGTTTCAGGTTTCTTCATTTGAACGCTGCTGTTCTCTAGAGCCTTTAGGAATTCAGTGATACATCTTTAATGTTGTAAAAGCTTGGTGGACTCTTGCCCTGTCTTCTGCCGTCAGCTAACATGGCTTTGGAAGTAATCCTCTGTGAACCAATTTCACAGCTGATGGGTAGTGATTTGTAGGGATACCTCGCATTTTTTCCGATTTTTTCCAATTGGAATAGCACTTGGGTCGTGCAGAATGGAGTAGGTTGCTCTTCTGTGCAAATCCCTAAGGGGTATCGAACTGTAGCAAAGTCGTTCTTTTTCATTAAAATATCTTTAAGCGAGTTTTATCTACAGAAAATCGAAGAGTAGTGGTAAGCAGCGATAAAAATTCGGGTTTTTTCCTTGGAAATCCGGCACAGTTGCAATACCTGATGAGATATCCCTGAGCCTACCACGGCTTCCAACTTCAGGGCCTTAAAAATGAACTATTCATTCTACGAACCTAATAGACGCAGGAGAATATCATCATTCACTTCAGTAAAGGTTTTCCAACTTATTCATCAAAAGTTTAAGTGAAGGATATCAGTTTCAGTCCGCCCTATATCCACAAAATAGAAACTCGAAAGAAATTTCTTGTTTGAAGTCGTGTCTCAAGGTGTTGTGCCGGCTCCACGAACTGCTACACTTGGCCGTGCCGCCCGGCAAGTGTCGATTCGTCCTCTAGCGCTCGTTTTTCTCTCCATCATATTCATGTTATCTTTGGTGGTCGTGTGCGCGGCCTAAACGAACATTTGCCCTCAGCAATAGGGCATGACGGAACGATGTGCGCGGTGATTCTTTGTGTGCTGCCGGTATCGGTCGTTTTGCCCAGATTTGTTCTGTACTATACGAAAGTCGTTTCCGTTTCAGCCAAGGATATCGTTCGAGTGGTGGAGGGAAGCGGTGAGAATGAACGGGAGAACTCGGACAGCGCTCAGGTAGACGCTGCCGCTCCGGCAGAAGTTGTTTATTCAGCTGACGAAAGCGATGAGAAGCAGGGATCCGAAAAGTGTCAGGAGGTGCGCTGCCAAGTGAAAATTTTGTATTTTTTGCAGAAGGGCCTAGTGCAATCAGCTGTTGGTGATTATTTACCTTCAGATCACCGAAAAGTTCGATATGAGCTTTGTTTCCCCAACTAAAGTCGAGCCAGAAGTTTTATGTATGTCCATAGATGGACGCATAACCGAGCCCAGTAAGGAAGAGAGCAGCAGTATGGAGGGTGCCACGACGGTAAGCTGAGTGGAAGAGGCGCGATTAATGAGATGCGCGGTAAACCCGCGCTTCTGATGGCCCTTTGTTTGCAGTCACCACCGAAAACTCCATCCGCATCCGCCTCACTGCCGCCTTCAGGATCCGCCAGTCCCTCGGTAGGGACGCCATCGATGCCGTCACCAAGTGTGAACTGGAGCGCTCGCAGAGGTGAGGGAATGCTAGATATGAGCCCAAGAAATGACGTTGTTGAACACTGCTAGTAAATAAGACGAAAAAAAAGCGCCATTTTCTTAACCATATGATAGAAATCAGAGGGTAATCGTACTTGTTGTGGACAGAGATTCGAATATGGCTCATGCTAATACCGGAATGTTTCCAAAAATAACCTTGAATGGATTAAAAAAAACTGGAGAATGGGTCGTTTGAAAAACCAAAACAAATGACTCGTTTTGCCTCCTATCTCGACGAATCATTTCAATGATTGAAGTGACTTTTATATGAAATTAGATTTTTCAAATTCTTCCTCCAAAAGTAGCAACATTCACTTCCCCTAACTCTTTTTACATTTAACTGCTAATTTCTCACAGTTATTCGAATAATTCTTTGCCCTTTTTCTTTATGGCAGAGATAGGTGAGATTGTTTTGTTTGGAATCACGAAGTTGTAGACCAGATCCAAAAAATCATCTAGAAATCCTATCTAGAAATCGTACGTTTGCAAATATTCTCGGCCTTCTGATCGTACCTCTCACAACACGCCTTCACGTATAAATATACTTCTCGACCTCGACGAAGTAGTCTTTGTACTCCGAGCACCTATTCAGAAATTTTTGGAAGCCAAATCTTCATCATTTGTCTTTTTTATCAGATGAAGAACCCACTGGGAATAGTATTGATTAATTAAATGTTGAGTAATCTAATATCTTTATTGATAGATAACGCTAAGGATCGAGAAGATCCATTTTTGACAGTGAAGTCGAATCAGTCTCTTGGAATTGCTCGCACAATACTTGGTGAGCACCGTTTTCTTGAGTTGTTGCGAGCTATTTTGTTTTGTTACCTTTTAGGTTAACCGACGAGGGATCATTTCACGAGTTTTTGAGTGGGTTAGGGATCAGAAATTGTCATTTTTCCGGGGGAAGGGGTTGGCGGGTTTCAATGGCTTCTGTAGCTCCCTGCAATTGAGAGCCTGTTTTGCTACGTCGTGTCGTTGTTGTGCAAATAATGTTTCTGCGACTACTCTTTCTCAAAAAGAATGGTATTTCGACCAGAATCTAAATTCTGACTTGCTCAACTTTGGTAAATTACGCTACCTAGATTTATTCTTCCAGAAAAATGTCCTGCAAAACATATGTTGGAAGAATAAGTTTTAAAAAATTGAAATGACCTGAACAAATCGGAACTGTTTTAATTCTACCTCTAAAATCCACTGAAAGCTCCTAGAATTCGTTGGAATCCGACAGTTACGAACGAAGTTGGCGCGACATCTGTTGGCATAGTAAGTCTCGAAGGCCAAATTTGGCAAGGACGGACCACACGGAATTTAGCCTCTGCTCGTACACACCTATAATTTAACCTTAAACTTACATCTCTTTGGTTTTATCTGAAAGTGGAATTCGATATATTTTAAATTTCATGGGAAATGCAACTGCTTTTTCTTTTCTGCACCCAAATGATACCCTTTCCAGAAGGCAAGCTCGCGTGTCCGACGCCGGGTTGCGACGGCTCCGGCCACCAGACCGGCCTCTACACCCATCATCGAAGCCTTTCCGGCTGTCCTCGCCGTCCGGACAAGTCCACGATCCAAAGTGAGTGCCGCCCCCACTCCAAACCACAAACTACGGTAGCTGGTTGGGTGTCGATTTGTCATTTGTCTACTTACATGCATTCATTGAGTGCTGGGGCGAGATTGACTCGACACTTGGTGCCTTGCCGTGTGACTGATTACGTGACGGCGTCTTTGTTTGCTCCGACGATGCATCAAACGACAATTTCAGTCGTTGCGCTTTTTATTCGCACGCACACGGGGCAAGGGGAGGGGTCTACGGGACCGCCTCCACCGTTGAACCGTGCCTGGGGTGTGGAGTAAAGTTTGTGGGGAGACCAAAGTAGACGATAGCGCTTCAGCAGAAAATGTGCTCCATTGTAATTTCAGTGCTCGCGCTGCAACAGGACACCGTACTGCGATGTACTACGCCTGGATGTACTGGTAAAGGGCACGTGAACAGCAATCGCACGTCGCACAGGAGTTTGTCCGGATGTCCCATAGCGTATCAGCAGAAATTGAACCGCAAAGGAGTGAAGGTGAGGGTTACTGCGCTGGGGTTAAAAGCCACCTGCTCAGAGATAGAGGAGGTAGAAGGTTGGGTAACGCGGTTCCTGAGCAGAACCTGCATCAGAAGGAAGGTGTCTTTTTCGCGAATACATGGTAACTTTCAGGCTCCGCCTCCCCCACGCATCCGAAGCCCTCATGGTTCGGAAGAGTCGCCGCTGGATCTCACACTACGCAGTTTTGAACAGCACCATCTGCCGACCATGCCGCTCATGCCACAGTAAGCGCTACGATTTTATACTTAGGCTGTACAAGCATCTCTTAAATGCTAAAAAATACTTTATATGAGCTTAGTAGTAACAAATTAATAAGTGGTTGTGAATTGGAAAACAAATAAACAACTGGAGTGAACTTCAGAGGTCTCGGAATTTCTAATTCGAAGCTCAGAAGCTGAGAAATTTCTATGCCTTGTATTGAATTTTCGTTATCATGACGAGCGTATTTTTTGTGAGTACGGGCAAATCCCCTTTCCTCCATTTTAAGATCAAGGCAGTCAATTTAAGTTTACTGTTACTTCTAAGAAAGTCATTGTAGCATTACAGAAATAGTAAACTTACTCGTCAACAAGTACTGCTCCAAGCGGCCGTCAATTCATTCACTTCCAGGTCGATGATGGAGGCGCTGGTGCAGCTGACTGCTTCAGCAGCCGCAGCTCGCGCCGCCGAGACGCCGATCTCGCCGGCGAAGACGACGTCTCCGGCTCCTCCAGCTGTCGCGGTGACCTCGGCAGCAATTACGCTACCGGTCAGCTTGGCAGCAGCTGACTCGGCTGCCCTGCCGGCGGCGACGACCACCACGACGGCCACCGAGCCGATGGTGCTGCCTGAGGCACTGTTACCTCCGAAACCACCGATGCTACCGTACCCGCCGATGTTCAATCAGCAGATGCTAGCTCAACTGTTCCTAGCTCAACTACAGGCGCCAAAGGGCGCTTTTGTCTAGGACCATTGGATCTCCGTGTCTTGCCTTTGTGTGTAATTGTTGGTAAGCTGCGATTTACCAGAAGTAATATCACTTTGATCTCCTCTATTCTGTATATTCAGTGCAATGTTCACTTACCGTACCCCCATCCCCGCGAGCGCTTCAAGTTCTTTCCGCCGTTGTAGGAGTTGTGTGCGCACGAATGCACGCAGATGCGACAATCTCGGGCGCTTGTAATTATTAACACAATCGAATTAGGTCTGCCTGCAGATGCTACCATATTGCGGACCTCTAGCGCCCCAAGTTTGCGGTAGGTGGCAGAGAGTACGGCGACGCACGGAGACGCAGACGCGCGGGCCGGCGCAGGAAGCGCGTCCGCGCGTGGAGTTTGCAGGCCGCGGGAGCGCAAAAAAGAATAGGCGCGGTATGCAAAGTAGCTGGCCACCTGCCAAGCCATCTGCCCAACCTCCGGCCTGCCTTTGTGGGCTTGCACAGAGTGCAACGATTGAAAGACCGGGGTGCACACCAAGTAAGGGCAACTCGCCCCGTTTGACACTCGTGAAACCGGAGTCGAGTGGAGAATTCGGTTGTTAGGTACATACTGGAAATGTGACCGCCTTTGGAAAGTAAACGCCGGGCTGGATTTGTGGGTCATCAGGGGGCCGATGCTTCCCCCTTCCGAGTTTTCGGGTTAGAGAAAGACAAAGTAGGAGGGAAAAGTAGAATTTGATTGAAAGTACTATTATTCATCATATATATGATTTTTTGTACATTTGCAATAGAAGCGAATCTCGGTGGCCATTGGTGTGCGGAGTGAGATTTCAAGGCCTCCAAAAAGTGAACCACAGCCCATAGTGAATGCATCACCTTGGTTTTGAACAAATTCCGCGCATTACAATGGTGTGGTCCACAGGTGTTGATTGATTTAGGTTTGATACGGTATTTTCTACCAGAAATTCTTGTTGAAATTCAAACTGGTAGTATAGCTTATCTTTTATGGAATGATCGACAACTACATAGAATGCTATTGATGATCTGACTCCGTCTCAGTTATCTAGGGTGGCCTTTTGAGTTTCCGTAGAGGTTCTAAAGGGGTGTTGATGTGATGCATATTGATCGCTCTGAACCTGTGAGACTTGATCATAGGTAAC
This sequence comes from Ancylostoma caninum, assembly GCA_037903475.1. Taxonomy (NCBI): domain Eukaryota; kingdom Metazoa; phylum Nematoda; class Chromadorea; order Rhabditida; family Ancylostomatidae; genus Ancylostoma; species Ancylostoma caninum. The sequence goes on from JBAJFG010000031.1 coordinate 70,679, forward strand.
CCGAGCTTGCGGTGGGGCTCAGAAGTAGGTATGTATATGTTCACAGTGAGATATTCAGATTCATGAACGTCCCGGGGAATGCTGATCTTCACTCTCTTTTGATGAGGACGAGTTTTCCAGGCAGAAATGGACATAACTAGGAGGAGCTACTCGCCTAAGTTCAGGATTACAAGAAGTGGCAAGGATTCCTAGATATGTCACATTTTTCATGGGAAAGCATCCACTTCACTTGATAAATTGCCATGAAATTATAAAAATATGATGAGAACAGTGCTATAATGTGGGATGTTTACAAAAAATCGATAAAAAGGGATGGAAATTGTTTTTTGTTCCGCCTCAGGATATTTCTCGAGCTATTTCGCATTTTTCTTGGAGAACTCTTCCACTTAACGTGAGTTGAAGTCTTATATTTTTGCGCGAAGGTTAGTGAATTAGGTATTGAAACGCCCAGCCAAGTCGAGCGCTAGGGTGGCCGTTGGCAGGTGGCCAATTAAGGATCAGAAACTGATCTCGCCCCCAGACGATTGCTAACCAGCCCCCTTCCCAAGCAACAAACGCGGTCCGCACTTTTTTACCAAGAGATTGTCGCACAGCGAACATTCCAGCCTGCAACTGAAGAGTTTCTCATCCGAGCGTTGTGGCCACATGTTTAATTAGGTGCAAAATCCAGAGAAATAGAGATTGAATCACTGTCTATTCCGTTACGCTGACATATCCTCCTCATCGTATCGTCGCCATCGCCTGAACTGTGTGGCTTCGCTGTCCCGTCGTCTCGTTACGCAGTTTCCGCTCTCGGTTTTCGCATTTCCCCAACGCTTAGTCGATTTGTACGTGTTGCAATGTATTTTATCTAATTTTTTTTGTCAAGAATTTGTTTTATTCTTCAATGATAAAGATAGAAGAAGCCTGTGTCTTCAGTGTGTTTGCGTCGTTCGCTCCCAGATCGCCTAATCAGGACTTGAGTTGTACTGTAGAGATGTAGTCACTTTGCGCTTATAATTACCACTCCTTCACAAATGTCTTCACAGAGACACTGAGGACCTTGTGAATGCGGTTTGATGAGTATACTTTTAGAAAATGTTTGAACACAACAGTGAAAATAGCGTTTGCGACGAATGAAACATGAAAGCGAAATTCATGCTATAGCTTTTGAACTGGTACTCTGTTTGCTGTTTGATTTATGATATGTGGACTTCATTTCGGGATCATGCTTGTGTTCTAGTAGGTAGCTGAGTTCAAAAACTTCTAAGAGTTTTTAAAGGTGCCATTGCTGCGTTGAACCGCAATCAACTACATTCAATAGGCTGTTTTCAAACGCGATGGTAGCTGAATATCCGTGCGGATGAGCTGCTTTCCTCCTACTCCTCTCCAGTTGCTACACACTTTCCCGCGTTCTCTTTCTCTCTACTGTCTTCCCAATTATCGTCCCTTGTGAAACGCGCCAGACAGTATGGGTTATACAGGGTGGCTCATAAGTACGTTCGCGTGGAGGCACAGTACCACAATGAAAAAACACAAGAAAGGTACGAAAACCAATAGTCTAACGTTCTGCTCTGGAACAATTTAATACCACCTAAAAAAAGAAATGGTATCAGCTTCGCTTGGTTTTCCTTCTTCTGGCATAGACTGCTGCTCTCAGAGGGTCAAGTCACGGCTCAGGGGTTCAACGTGACCGTAGTCGATGTTCGTCTTCATCGACGAGGAGCTGCTCACGATTGAGCAGGTCTACAATCCTAAAATTTATAGGGTGAAACTACTGAAGAACATATGAGAGGCAGTAGCGGGGTAAAGAGTGGGGGGAGGGGAGGGGGAGGGGCGCTTATGAAGTAGATATAAACATTGTGTAAGCTTGTAAGCCGCTCACCCCCGGATGGCAAATGTGGGTCTGACAGTGGTAGAAGGATATATTAAAGAAGTAGCTGCATGGACTAGCAACTCCTATGGGAACGACCACTGGATTTTTAGCCGGATGGAGCACCTTCTCATCAGAACGAAAACTCAGGATTGGAGCCTCGCCTACCTCTCTGACCTCATATTCATCTTAGAATGGGCGGCCATTTCTACTGATTCGGAAGCTTTTGATCAGAACGATGCTGGGAGAGAAGGTCTACGGGAAAACAGGCCAGAGTTTGATTTCTGACGATGTCATTGGAGAAAGCACGAAAGGAAATCTTGCAAAGTCACACGGCCACAATGTTGGAGCAGCCCTAGCGTCTGAAGGTTGTGATCCGCGGCAGAGACGAGGGTGGGGGATAGGGGAGGCAACGAGGAAATAAACATTTTTTTGCAGCATGATGTAGAGCTGTTCTTGAAGACATCGTTTGCTAATCTGATGATTTTGTATGTAGAATTTGGTTTTATAAATAGATAGATTTATTACGACTATATAAGACAGTCGTGAGATAAGGTTACGTCACGATACAATACAAACTATTCAAGAAAATTACAGCTGATTATGAAAAAATACACTACAAAGTATACATAGAAGCACACAATCTAATACTTTTATACGTTTTATACGTTTTCTGTGTGCTTCCTTATAGTGGGACAGTACATATTTATACACCACCCTCTATGTTGTTGTTAGCAGTATAAAAAAGTAATATATTTTTGTTTTTTCTCCTTTTCTCTCTTATTATCTCTTCAACTCTCATTCTTTTCGAAACGTGCTCTAGGCTATGGTCATGCGAATATTTGTCGCGCCTCAGAACAACACGACACGATCCACGCTGAGCCGATCTATTCATAGTGCACGAGTCATTGCATCCGAGCACATCCACTGCGTCAAGTAGGTGGTGATTGTGCGTAGTTTTAGAGTAAACGCTCGCACTTTAAGGAGTTTTGAAGACGAGCTAATTGAAGTTCACGTAAGCGGCAAGTAAGCGTCAACGACCTAATGTGCCCTATTCAAACGACAACGACGACGTTTAGTTTGCGCCGGGCAACTGTACTCTGCGTCAAATCGAGAATTCTGGAGAACAAAACAGCAAAAGAATGGGTGATTCGCTGTAGAGTCGTGTTGCACTTGTCGGGGAAACTCGTGTCGTTTTACGGAACTGACTAATGTATGACTTAAGTCTGGGAGTGCTTCAATAGCGTGACCTGAAAGCACTTCCTGGGAACTTCTCAACTTCAACCAGAGTAGGTAGTGGCTATTTTTCAAACTGGAGCTATAAAGTCTCTGTCATTAAGGGGTTCTCGTATATGCGAAAAAAATGTATGCGGCTTAATTTTCTTGTGTTCGGATTGCAATTCTGCCTCATGAATACTGCATGAATACATGTTGGCGTTATTACATGTGCATTTTTTGGGAAGCATAATAAGTAGAAATGCTGTTGAGGACTCTACGGTGGGATTTACCTCAAATACAAGCTCTCAAAACCGAGAAGAAAAAGATAAATTGCGGTATATGATTACATAATTAATGCGATATATAATTAGATGATTTGCGATGAATTCCTTTGGAACCTTCTTAGAAATTTTGATACTGTTTCATATGTACGAATGATACAGTTGACATCCGATGTAGAAGAATTCCATATGTTCCTATTACTTGGTAAGATTGACCGAAGAGAGCCTTGGTTCGAAAAAAGCGATTAAAAAAAGACTTGAAAAGAACTTTTTTAGGTCAAGATTGGAGGTGAGAAAGGTTTCGTGGTTGCATTTCAAAAGTCTGGATTATGGATTGCCCAAAATGGGTGAACTTGGTTTTTGATACTTATTCTGCTGAGAAGTATTATTTAAAAAACCATTCAGTCAACTACTGCGCTAAAGTTACCTAATTTATCAAAGTTTCTTCAGATGTAAAGGCAGATATGCCCAGCTAGGAGAGGGGGGGAGGGACTGGCGTCTTCTCTCTCCCTCATTTTGCTCATCCAGACGGGAAGACGAAACTAATGAAAATATCTGTTTTAGCTTTAAGCTATTGATGATAAACTAAATCGAAACTTCTAAGTATTTTTTGAACTAACTCGGCTACCCATTTTCAGGGACGAAAGCCACTCCTGCGTCCCCACAGGATGTTCTGATAGAAAGTGACGAAGAGGATAAATGTCGAAGGCCAGGTTCGGCAATCACGGACAAATCGTAGCTCTGCCGCAGGCGCTGAATTCCTGCTTTGAAGCAGATATTAAGAGATATTTTATCGGGCAGAAGAAAAAGCAGCACCATATCCTTTCCTTACTAGGAGTTCCCGCACAGTTTTTGTTGTAACATCATTCGAAGATATGGTCCGTCCAGCCTCCTTGATGCTTCTTCGTCTTTAGTGGTGACGTGACCAAAAAAGAGTTGGAAAAAGGAACAGAGCAATTTTTTTTGCAACTTCAGCGAAGCATTGGTTTCGTGAGCAAAATCACGTGAGATGTGCGAGGCCGCCGAGCCCGTCGGAGGTGGGATTCCAGAATGTCGGACAATGGGATCGCGGCGCCGAAATTTTCATTTCCTTCCAAGTGTCAGTTGGTGATGGAGTGGTTCGCTGGAATCGCGTGAGTTTGGACATCTCAATTACCGTATAATTCTGACGCGCTCCACGCCAGCGCATTAGTTAAAGCGGACGGGGAGCGGGGTCCTGGCTGGTGAACATCATTCCCGTACAACGTAATCCGGCCAGGCTGCAGTGTGGAGTAGCGCAGTGGCGTTTTTGAAATTTGATAACATCTAATGGAACTTTGGCAGCCGAAGGAGCTCTGCGAGATATTGGAGGTGACTGCGGCGCGAAATAGCGCGCGGCCCGCGGACCGCGCAGACAGCGGTCGGACATGAGTGTTTGATGAAAGTCATCTATCTGCTCAGTTTCCACTCAAGTTGGCAATAAACAAGCAATGCCGCCGCCAACTACCGTATGACGCGCTGCAAAGCTTGGCCGAGAGCGCTGGCCGCAGTCGGGGACGATGTTGCGAGCGTGGAAACTCGTCCGAGGGATCGGGTTGGGTAGCAAATCAAGGGAGGATGATGAAGGAGACTGAGGGTGCTTTACCTGTCACTATGACTGCAATAGTTAGAACTGAATAAGGTACTACATCTACTGTAGATTTTTTGGAGGAGTGTATTATATTCGAGTCCGACTATTCGATCTCGAATGAGTCGAACATTCGAATGTTCGAAAAAAAAAGAGGTCATAGGGAAGATAAGAGTAGCTTCAGAGCTTTCCTCTTCTTCGAACTGTTCCATTTTTTGAATCATCTCTTGAATCGTTAATTTAATTAATCAAATTTGTTCGGTTTTTCATCGTTTTTAAGTGAAATGCCTACTGGACGTTGCTGATGGCTGACGTATAGAAGATTCCATAGATTTAACTTGGTTCCAGGTTTTATTTATTTCTTATTTTCTACCGACTCCCGAAGACTTGTGTCTTTTTGTGTCCATACTGTACTAAAAGTCTCGCTTTCACCAGTACAACATTGGCTAACCTTGGTCTATTCCTTACTTATGATATCCGTCCTTACAAAAGAAAACTATGTTATTGTCTATTTTTTTTACTTCACTGAGATCAGTTGTGTGCCCCTGGTGAGTGGGCAGAACCAGTTACGTAGTTATAGCCAAGCAGGGAAGATAGAAAAAAATTAGGAAATGAAAATTCTGACATAAAAAAGTGTAAAAGTGTAAAAATGAATGTAAATGCATAAAATACATTGTAACATGCAGCGAATACAAATATATGAAAGTCTTGTGCGGGGGAGGGGAGCATTTGTTTTAGAAGGGGAACCAAATACGTATAATGATTGATTTAATAATTTTTGTGGGCTGTATTCAGAACTTTTCTTGTTTTTCTACCAGTTTTCATTACTAGTTAGATAATCGAATATAACTTTAACCTCATATTCAACGTCTAACGTGAAATACTAGAGAAGTTAAATACCTCAAGTAGTAGGTTTATTGCACTTAGGTTTTCATTGGTTTAGAAGAGCGTTCACATATGTACATATTTGCAAGTGTTTATTTACTTTTCAACGGTTACATATTCCTATTTGTTTGGTGAAGGTTTGAAAATGGCGAACCCTTCCATAGCGCCAGCAATTTCGTTATCAGTTGTGTCTTTTCTGCTTTCAAGGCTTAAATATTGTAAGAACACCTTATTAAGAAGAAAGCTATGCTTTTTCTGTGCCATCGTAGGTGCTCTCAGGAATTTTCCCACCACCATCCGCAAGCGGCTACCGTAGTTAACTCATGTGGAAGTTCCAGTTGGAGCAATCGTTTCGAGTGAAACCAAATCAGTGTGAGAATGTAGGCGGCGAGAGAGCGAGCCGAGTGGGGAGAGCAGCGAGCGACAGAGCGGTGTTTTTACTAATTACTTCTTTGGGCGGTATGGTCTAATGGCATCAACAGCCCGTCGGATTAAGTAGCACTTCACGGACAGAGAGTTGGGTTTCAGCGAACATTCACTAACTGGGGGACTACCGCAGCAGTTCATAGCTGTTCCAGTACTTTATTTTCCATCGAAAGTCGTGGATGACGAGAGCGTGTAGCCGCTGATACACACTTGACATTTCCTGCTGAGACAATATCCGCGTCCTTCTGGGGATGCGCTGAATGACCGGGACAGCTGTGACCCGGCACTCTGCCCCGCGACGGAGTGACGGAAGCAATGACACTGATCTTCCGCAGATGATCCATGACACCAGTAGCAATAATAGAACATGCGAAATCTGCGAAAAGGGGCGAGGGTGGTGACGTCAACGAGGGTTCGTCATTTTCAACTTGAAAGGGTTCTCTGAAGGAGTTTGAACTTTTTAGGTTCAGGATCCAGAGCTACAAAACGAAGTAGAAGGAATATAATTTGTTGCTAAGGAAATGGTTTTGTAGCTTTTTATTTAGATCAGTAAGTTCAGTTAAAACTTCGGCTACTTCCTGCTGCTTCTTGTTGCGTTGGCACACTGGCAAGCAATCAAGGAAACGCAGTAACAAATTGGGGGGCTGTTTGAAAAGTATGAAGTCATAAAATGATTTGAAAGAGAAACCGAAGTCAAGTTCGAGTTTCCTACACAGTGAGCGGATACAACGGTAAGGTCTATGGGAAACATGTACAGGGTGCGCGCGAATTATTGGCGCGTGGTTTTTTGAGCCCCAATTATTAAGGATTGAGCGAAATCACAAGTCATGTTATAGGTGTCCTTCCATGAGCCATCTCTACCGTAGATATCAACTGGTTTCTCAAATGACCTTTTCCTGTGCCTACATGGGCTTCAGGAAATCTCCTGGTCGAATCGCTGGTGGCACGGGGTCGGTGACAGCGCCATTCCTTCCAAGATTTTCCGAAGTAGACTTTAGAAAACTCCGACCATACATGTATGATAGGTCACAGCTAAGTCTTAACTACAATGGGCTTACCGTTAATTGGACCACCAAATGATTATCATGCCGAAAACAGGCGTTGAATCTAACAGACCGTTTTTGCTTTTTTTTGCGAACTCGGGACTGCTAATCATCAGAAGAGCAAATATAGTAGTCGTTTCGGAACCGTGGAAAACTCCCAATTCTACCAGTAAAAAGTGGCTTTTGCAAACTCGTTCGTCCCCAGTTTGCAAGGCAAAATTCGGTCAAAATTGGTTTCACGGATGATTTCCTGGAATTTTGGCCTGAAGGGATTGTCCACGTAACTCACTTCATTGGCATTCTTATGAGCTCCGCTTTGGATATGTTAGTGAACAAGGTCTGTAGTACTAAATGGATAGGAACAGACTGGCTGAAATTCGTTCCTGAAGAATCCTGAAAATTTCTTCTGGAATAACACTAGCGTGTCAAGGGTGGTCTGAGCTGAAAGCTTCTCCAAGTCTCTACAGACCCGGACAGAGGTCACAAGGCAAATTTGCTGTTACTTACGGTAGGTATTGCTCCACCAAACATACCCAAAGAACGGCCTATGGATTCGCTCAATCCTTAATGATTGGGGCTCAAAAAACCACGCGCCAATAATTCGCGCGCACCCTGTATAAGGTAAATGAGTATTGAGAAACAGAAAGAACAAGAACTGTTTAAGTGCTGGAATAGTCTGAAGAAAAAGACAATGCGTTATAAAACAACTGTTATCTGGAATTCTTCGCGCTCCAAGAAGGATTGCAACTCTTGTTCAACTATGACAACTCGTACAACCTGGTCTATTACAAGTTCGTTTGAGAGATGCTCTGGTAGTGGGCCTTTTCTCTGTGACTTGTGTTTCAAAGCTGTCCTCACATCCAGGAAAGCATCACACCGATAAAACCGCTAGGACGAAATTTTACGTGAAAGCTGCCTTCCAATAGAATAAGTAGGTGGATATGTCATGATACCTAGGTGACCATGATAAAGAGCACCAATGATTATTGATCCACCTCGACACACTTGCTGAGCATCCCCATTTAGTGAGTGGCTCAGCGAACCCCCGGTGCTAGGTTAGCTGACATTATCCAGTTGGAAATATGTAGAAGCGAGTCGAAGGAATGGGCCAATAAATCATTATACCAAAGGTGAGAATAATAGTACTTTTCCGGTGAGATGGATTAGACCTAGGGATTGATTTTACTTCAGCATCGCAACTTCCAGAGAGGTGAGAAAAAAAACAAGGCTCTTTGTTAGTATTACAGTGAACAGCTATAGCAGAAAAGTGATTAGAAGACCTCCTACCTCTGAAAAAGAAATTCTGTCAAAAGATCGATCTCCTGCAATGCTCTACAAAACTCCGCATAGGTCCTCGCTCTTGGTACAACCTCAAAAGGGAGCATCTCTAGCCATCTCTATGTCCTGACAAAGACGGAATTAGAAATACAGGACAAACATTTGTTTCTAGCTTTCCTATGGTAGAAGGAAAAAACACCTAGTCTCCCACTGGACGGCTTAAATATCCAGTACTTGCTTAATTTGAGTTTTACCTCTAGTCATAAAATGCGGAGAGCGGAATTGAGATTATTAATCGTCCTCCTGTATCTTAACCTTTGCAACTTCAAGATTTTAATCCGCTCTGCAAACGGTCCACCGCGGTGGCATCGACTGTGGGTAACTGGCGTTGGGGAAAACCTTGTAGAACAAAATCCGAGTAAAGATTTGTTGCACTCTCAGAATTCGGGCAATGTGTTTTTTGAGGTGAGGACTCCAGATATGAGAGCAATATTCTAAACGAGGCAGCACGTATGACTTATAGAGCCGTATAAAAATGGAGGGATCTTTAGAAAAAAAAACATTCCGAAATGGAGAATACATGGTTTGCAATGCTTTACCTACAATGTCTTCAACGTGACTAGAAAATTTGAGCTCACTATCTATGAAGACACCAAGATCCCTTACTATTTTGGTGGAGTTATAGATTATAGGCGTGTAGCATCTCTACAGCAGTATGGATCTATATTTGCAAGAAGCTAACATGGAGGAATCTAATGGGTAGTAGAATTTCTTGAAATAGGCGCGGTTCAGAAGATTTGGAAAAGCGATAGTGGACGACGGTGACGTTCTCGGATATGACCCTCCTACCGCAAATTCAGTGGGTAGTACTCAGAATATGTCTTCGAAATTAACTAAAGGCTCCATGCAGTCGAGGAATAACATCGCCAACACTCTCAGGAAGCGTTCGCTCTAAATCCCAGAAGGAATGCATGCAACTTACAAAAATTTGTATTGCAACTTACAAAAATTTGTATGAGTCACATCCTGCATACTACACGGAACTATTTGTGCAGACTACGTGTCTGTAAGTTATGTGCTTGCGACCTTTCTATAAGTTACATTCCAATTTTTGTAGGATGTATGCAAACTTTACTATTTGAACTTTGCATGAGAGGCTCATGCAAGTTGAGAGAAAAACGTCCGGACTTTTGCACAGCCAATAGAGCTCTCGCAAAAGCAAACCGTTGCGTGCATCAGCAGTTGGAAGGTAGCCTAGTAGTACAGGAGTGTTTCAATGTTCCTCTTCTAACGGCTTTGGTCTGGAGAAGTATCATTCTGTCAGCTTTTCGTTTCGCAAGCTCCAAATGAGATCAGAAATTTGCCTTCCTAGAGATGGTTGAATAGTTAATGCAGAGTTTCTGAGAGCTGAGAGAAGTTAATTCTCAAAAACTAGGAAAATCCTTCCCCACCTACCACCCCACCCACCCACCCCCCGCCCACACTCCGTTATACAGTGCGTATCGTAGATATACGGGCACCCCCAAAGTGGCGGTTTCTGCTTTCTCGCGCATTCATGACAAAATCCATTGCAACCGATCAACTCGGCGGGCTCGAAAACCCTACTCACCACACTTCTGGTTGGAAAATGGAAAAACTAAGTGTAACCCGTGTCTGGTCCCATCTTGCAGTGTAGTTATACGGGCACCCTCAGTAGAAAATAAATAAAACCATCTGCATAACCGAATCTTCCCATCTCAGTTTTGCAATAGGCACTGGCAAGTGTCCTTAAATTAAACCTCAACTTAAAAATTAAACAAAAAATAAAAATTAAATTAAACATCAAGTGCCATTGAAGCCGTCGTGCAAGATTCTGAATCTTGCGGTCAGAGCAAAAGATCTCAGAGGTGTAGCGAGCTGTTACCGCAAGAAGAGCCGTGGCATGTACCACCGGGGTTTGGACCAATTATCAATTTATTTATTTTTTGTTTATTACACCTCTATATCGCAAAGGAACGATTGACATCGATCTGTGCTTGCGTAGAGTTCAACAGTAGGCCTAATATCTCAATCGTTCAATCAATCGTGTCCAGCTTGATGTTGGGCACTCCTCTCTGCTTTTGGACTTCATCATGTCTTCAAGATATCTTGCTCAACATTCTTGTGTGAATCCAAATCCTCGGAGGTGTAGGCGAACTGTCGAAGATGTGGGCGTACGACCCACATCTTCGACAGTTCGCCTGCACCCACGACCCACGCCAGCCGAGGGCGTGTTGGGTCGGAGTCTTCTCACCACTCATCACGTTGAATCGACCGCTCAGCTTGGCGGTATAGGAAAGACTCACCAATTATCAATTCCTACCTTTAAATTTACTGCATAGAAGGCCATCAAACGTAAAGGTAACATCGTCTGTTGTCATGGTCATAAGCTCAGAGAGTCTCATAAGATTGCACGGCTACAGTTTGCCAGGAAGAACATGGAGGCAGACTGGTCAAGATTACGCATTATTCTTTGGAGCTTCTGAATAGCAGACATTCGAGTTCGAATGATGTTTTCTGATGAAAAAAAAGGCTCTATTGGATGGCACAGATGAATACACCTACTACTGGATGGATCTCCCCAGCTCTTCGGTGAACGGAATTTCGGGGATGGCACAGTTACATTGTGGAGCGGCTTCTTCCATGAAGAAGTGCTCGACATCGCTTTTGTTTGAACTTGAATGAATCCATTCGACACTCGGGAGATAGTTGGCATCCATATCGTACCTTCTTTTGGCCAGCGCAGTTCATTTTCCAGTAGAACAACACTGCTGTCTACGTCGGTCCTCCGAAATCGGCAAGTTTTGAGGGCCAAATCGAGATCATGGCTTCGTTCACCTGCCACTCCACCTATTATGACCGTAAGAGTTAGAATCTTGCACGACGGCATCAATGGCACTCGATTCCCGTGCAACTCAGTTGGCGATCCACAGAGGCCTGCATAGTTAAGAGCACTTATCTGCGCCTGTTCTGCCTCAGAAGGCTCCGATCCTTTTGATATTAGAGGTTTAATTTAGGGACACTTGCCAATGCCTACTGCAAAACTGAAATTTCAGTTATGCACATGTTTTTATCCAATTTTACTGAGTGTGCCCTTATAATTGTGATACACTGCAAGATGGGGCCAAACACGGGTTACGATTAATGCTTCCATTTTCCAACCAGAAGTATGGTGGAGTAGGGTTTTCGGGCCCGCCGAGGTGATTGGCCGCAATGGATTTTAGCATAAATGCGCGACAAAGCGGAAACCGCTCGTTTTGGGGTGCCCGTATATTTATGATACGCACTGTAATATCCAGTAGTTTGAGGCTTAAGTCGCGATTTGTCATAATATTCCTGTATTTTAATTAGATTATCGGAGTCGATGATGACAGGAGGGTAAAGCATGAGCTGCGATTTGGAGCTCCCAAATTCCTTCCCCCCTTTGCTCTCACCTGGGCGTAAACCACGCCCATGATTTTACCAATCTTGGTGGTACACAGATCTTGCATAGTAATGAGCAGTTGAACAGCTTTCACTATATTTTTTATCAGTATTCGGCCCCTCCCAATCCGTAATATAAATTCCAGACATCATGGACAAACCTGCCAGTTTTAAAGAAACGTGCCCAACAAGTTTGAGCATATTGAACATAGCGAACATAACACAATGGATCAGACTGCTAGAAAACTAAACTTGTTTGAACAGTCTTACACTTCTTGGCAAGAACATTCCGGATTTATTCCAAAACCTGAGGTTAGATAACTGTAGATAACCAAATTATGATCTGAAGCTTACGACAGGTTGAGGCGCAGTACCTGCCCGCAGCTCAATTTTCAAAGTTCTCAAAAGTAATAGAAATAATAATATATCATCTTTAGCTTCTCATGGTAAGACTACACTGATTTACACTGATACTTAGTCGCACACTGGTAATGTGTATTACTCAACTTCAAAAAATTTCAAAAATGCTCACAAAAATCACATCGAATCCAAGCAAAGTAACAAGCACTCTTTTGAAAAAAAAAACTTGTCAAAATTCTTAGGCATCGATGGATCGACATGGTAGGATTTTTTGCGACATCGAAACTTTTGACAGTTGTGCTCATATACAGTGCTGGCTAATCATTTTTGCCTCATAAAAGAAGGAAACCGCACTTGTCCTTCTCGACGCACTACCTACGCGGCGCGGCAGACCAGATGGGCGCTGTGCTTGTCGGGCGCTACCAGTGTTGATGTTCTTTGTGTCACCGCTTTCGTTCCAAGAGGGAGCCATCAACACCGGCAATGCTAGAAACTACAGCGTCTAGCTGACTTGTCGCGCTCCATAGATGATGCGGAGCGGCACACTAGGCGAGAGGTTTCCTGTGATGCAAAAATGATTGAGGGGCACTGTATGTATGTCAGTGGCGGACGCAGGAGGTTGTGGGCGGGGTAGAATGGGTCGCCAAGTTTTTGAAATTATTTTGCAATTAGTTTATTTTTAATCGTTTATTTTTATCATTATTTTTAATCGTTTATTTTTATCATTTCTTTTAAAATAATTTTCATTAATTGTTTGTTATTACAAAAATATTCTTATTACTTTTATTTTCTAGCTGGGTCCCCACTGAGGAGGAGACCCCATTTTTTCCCCCCCCCCCCCCCCTCCTGCGCCCACTTTCTGCATCCGGCATAGCTGCATGTATATGCAGTCAATAAAGCTGTCTAAATAGCAGGTGAAAATAATAAACCTCAGGGACTCAAGATGTGTTTGTGAAAGGAAAAAAAAAACCGAACTATAGAAAAATGCCCGTTTCGAATGGCCGCATCCACTCAGCTACACATACGCGCATTCTTGGTTTTCCACATCAAAATTTCTGAATAAGGACTTGAAAGTAAATTTTTATAGGACAGCGTGATATCAGTCGTTGTTGCCCAAAATCCAGACAGTTATTGATTTCCATAAAAATCTCATTCGATTCCTTACAACGAAAGTGCTATGTACCTTCACGAGTTGCGTGCCTATCAAATGAAAGTAATGACTGGTGTGGATATAAGTGGAGCGTGGTATAATGACTTCTTCACCAAAACGCATACAATTGACAAAATTATCACGTGCCCGTGCCAGGACGACGATGGTTGGCTATGGAAGGTCGTTGTCAGCGGTCGCTGCCCGATAGGATTCCATTCTGCTGAGCTTTTTGTTGCTCCAGCAAACGATGAGAAATGGGGGCAACACAGTTCTGTCCTGAAATAGTTAGCCACTTTTAGGAATGTGCCCGTAATTTGGAGAGAAAGACCCGGAAAACAATGACCACCGCTCTCGATACGTTCGAATATCCCGAAGGCAGTGGTATTAATCTCCTCGGAATTAAAAAGGAGTAAGTGAACCTCCGGTCTTTTCTGTGGGATGCTGCATGATACCAGAAACATCAGTCAGTAATGGAGATCTCGGAGCTTCGGTAAACAAAGCTCTCGAATATTGGTGGGCGTGTGATCTGAAATCTCATGGACGTATGACCTGAATTTTCAATGTAATGTATGTGCAACTTCAGTTAACTTTTTTTATTTGTTTTGTAGTCACATCTGCTTTGTCTTCAAACTCTTCAGATAAAAACAAACATAGCAGGAAAATCGGATGCATTTACGAGGATAAACGAGAAAAGCTCGCACTCATCTGTGCTTATGAAATGTGAGCAGTTCAGTTGTTGGGCAACATTACAAGAGAGTTGGGAAAAGTCGCAAAATTTAGGCATGACTGGTAAACTGTGGAATCTGATCGCCACAGGTGGGAGTTTTCACTTTTAACGTGTGCTTTTACTCACTACGGGTATCCCCAGTTACTTACTACGAGTATCCCCAGACTTCGCCAGTTCCAAATGAATCAAAATGAACCAGCGATATAAGAGATAAGGATCGTGGAAATGATATGTATCGACTACTACGTTACATCGCCATGGATTGCTCTCAAACGGAACTCATCGGCAGTACTCTCGAAGATATGCCCAAATATGCCCAAAATGAACTGGCGATGTGAGTGATAGCGATAGTGGAGACGATGCCTATCGGCACGCCCCATTGATTATCATCCTTCTTACTTCTGCGGTCTCCTCATTCACTTTATCCATGTGGCGGTCGCCGGCGGTCGTGGCTACCACAGCAGGTTGTTGTGGCGATCGCACCGGTAGCTGGCAAAGTCCGGAGATCCTCTAAGAGCTCTTGAAGAGTTATAGGGCATTCGGAAAGGAGTCGGTACTGGTGCATTCACGGACTGGAGGTGAGTGGTGCGATTGTGCACTATCAAGCATGCTTGATATTGATTGAAAGTGGCCGCGTATCAGTCCATGATCCTTCCACCAATACCGACTGCCGGTTGAATGGGCTGTACAATAGTCAATGAAAGTTAAACCAGTGAATCTCAGCAAGAGACGAATATTCGCATCTAGATTTGGATGACACGACTTCTCCATAGTTCTCGCAAACTCCATCAATTTCTTCTGCACATTGAATGAATATTCCCATGATTCTGCTTGTTCATCATACAATATTGCTTAACACGTTGACTGCCGCGTGCATGGGAGTCAAACACGCTGCCACTCATGTTTCACACGTGCATGGATTCGATGCACATTTTTTGAAACCTTTTTTAAAGTAGAAATGAAGAATGTTCAAGAAGTTTCACATGTTGTCCTCGACCTAATAATGATATATTCTTCATGGCCTACAGCTATTTTTGTGCTATCCGTGGAAACACGTGGTTCAGCATGATAACCGAGAACGGTTAAAATCACCACTCATTACACATGCTTCGACTACGTTTATTTGCAAGAGATGTGAAACTTTCTAAAACAGTCCAACAGGGTTTATCACACTTGCTGCAAATTGTTTTCACTTGTGCGGCTCGTTTTCTTGCCACCTGGGAACCATGTTCACTCGAGAGTCGACCGTGGCATAACATGCATCTCCTCCAACGTTTTTCCCGTTTCAGTCGTCTTCGACGAGCCTATGGCGACTTTTCGGTGTTGACAGTCGTTTCAGGTTCATTATGGAAGCTACAATCCTCCGCTCAAAGTCATCTATTTTTATTTTTGTTCGAGTGTGCTCTTGGAAAGGATGCCAGGCGTTAAGAACGGCAGTTGTAGTAATGATATGAAAAAACATCCTTAGGTACCATTTCGTGGCGATGGCCGTTGATAGCATCATTACCTCCCTTTTATCTCGCCCCTTCATCATCAGAATTCCATGTCCGGATTGAGCTACTACATGTTCATGCTTTTTTAGCTTTGGCAAAAATGTCCTATTTTTTGCACGTGCCAACAAGGTTTATTTGATCCCTAAACAGAGATCTTGCCAATGGCAGGCTCGTGTACCAATTATCTTCTATATTCTTTATGTATAAAGTGTTCTTCCTTTGCCGAGCAAGTTCTCCATGAGCTTCAGTACCACATCTTCGGCAGCGGATCTCGCCGGGGCACAGTGAGTAATTTCGAATATCTAGCCGATCAAAATTATTTTTCTAGGGGACCAGAGGATAAATTCTTCTACTATTCAGCCTATGTACTCTGTCTGGTCCGCTGCTTCTATGCACTTCACATAACATATGGAAGCCAAAGATTTAGGACAATTTCTAATACTTCTGCAATAGAGAGCACAAAATCATGTACTGACTAATAATTTTCTGCGCAGCAGCTGCGCCACGTGAATCCGAGTCTCTGTGCATGTTTGTAAACTAATCAGTACGTAAAACATGAATATGCATTTCACTTTCAGGATTGCACACATCTTCACATGATGAGCATGGCGTCATCTAACATATTAAAGTGTTAGATATTGTGTGAGATTTTGCAATCGAGAAAATAGTAATTCTAGGGTTGCCGCTCACATAAATAGCCTAGTCGGCCCCGGAATGTTAACTTACATAGAAATCTCATAACTTTGAATGACTCCAGTGGGATTTGTTGAGGTTTTGCTTGATGAAGCTGGTCGACTGGAGCCCAACATAGGATGTCTTTGAACACAATATTTTTCCATTTTTGGCAGGCTTTTTTCTACATCGAATATTCTATTAAGGTTATTTTTTCTTATAGTAGTCTCTTTTTCCCCAATTTGTGTACTTTTTATTCACATTATAATATCAAAAGTAGCGCTTTGTCTTTCCTCACTTGTTTTCATGATGTGCACTATTTGCGTGAGGCTAACAAACCACAGGTGCTGCTCAAATAGACCTCTTGACTCATAGTAGTCTTGCGTAACATTACCCGCAAAGATATTATGAAAAAAAAAACAACCCTTTGTTGATTTGAAAGCCCATTTCCTTCTGTCTAATCGGAAATATCTGGCCCTAGAAAGTAGCGGCTTCGGCCTACATAGAAGTGTTTTCTGTAGAGGGTCGCAGTTGGTCGCAAAAATAACACAAATGCTCGCATAAAGGAAGATTACTGCTTGCCACTACACATATTTTCTTAATGGAATCTTGTGGAACTTTTTTAGAATTTACCCCCGAAAACACAAATAGTTCATGTGCTTAATCGCTCATTTCTCAGAAGGTTTGGATCTCTTTCCCATGCATGGGAAAGGTGGTTACTATGAAATATGAAAGCTTGTTCCAAGATCAATTTAAAGAATCCTAAATATGAAATTCAGGCCACAACATAGACGACAGGGGCAACCCATAAGATACTCATCTGTTTTAAGTAGGCGGTGTTGTATAGAAATGGTGTCTTTTCGTTATCTAATCACGCCCCCGCCAGGTGATCGGTCGCCAAAAAACTACTTGTTTCGTATACGCGGACTATCGGCGAATATTTTGGTGCAGTAAGCGCGACGTGATATGGTAGGTCGAAAAATACATTTTAAGCGGCTAGATTTGCGAAATTGCCTACTATGCGGGGGTGGTCTTCTTTACCGGAGTAGATCTTCATATCTTGGGTATACCTCTGTTGAGAACAAACTTTAAAGACTTTGATTACATATTTATGTTTTTTGCTGGAAATATACTGCCGAAATCTCAAACGACTCCGGAGTGGAATAAGGCTCTCGTTGATGCATACTTCTTTACCAAGAATGAGCAGTCGCTGACATTTGGAGATGAAAAATTTCATGAAGTCATCAATCTTATATGTCTTTGATGTGTTACTCTTCCCATTGTCCACGAGATGGAGTGATTTCATTTACGAAAGGAATCTTGTTCTTGGTATTATGCTCCCGCAAATGGAGTTTCCTCCAATCTCGGCACTTGTTCACCAGTAATCTTCTAACTTGGGCAAGCGAATGAAGCCCATTTGAGTTATAATACAAAAAGACTGCTTCATTTACAAGTTGTTAGTCGGGTCGATGACCTCATCATCAACGATTGGATTATGATAGTCCACCGGAGACTTACAATCCTTCAGCGTGTCGAAATTGATGCCAGTATTCTGCTCGCTGAATCAAACTCCCAAAGAGAATTTGATCTCGCTCTCCAAGAATAGGGATTTGGTTCATCTTCGCCGTTGTCTGAGAACGATGAATCACTGTCTTCTTAGTGTAGAAGCTCCGTGTCGACCTCCGTGGTTTCATCAGCTTCTTCATACTCTTCGTCGCTTTCGAGCAGGAGTCCATCAAAACTCCTATCCAGCTCGTCCATCTCGATGCTTGTGTTGAGGAAATTCACCCAAACTTTCCGAAAAAGTCCAGCAATATCCTCTAAATGATAAAAACACCTAATTAAGAAAAAAGACTCACATTCCTTAACTGGGTGCATTATAATTAATGTATAATAATAATTAATAATTAATATTAATATATGTGCAAAAGCTCATTTTCGATAAACGAGACTTAGTTCAAAACAGGTGCTGCAATCAACGTGTTAAATGCACCTCATCAGACTTATTAGCCAACCGCCTCTAAGAGATTCCAAGAATTTCGTGAACAATTTCATCGGTTTATTACGGTGGAAAGTACTGAGATGGTCTTGAATCGGGTGTTTGTTCTGGTGAGCTTCCAACCACTACTACCTCTAATAATTTCCTGTTTGGCTGAGGAATGGGGGAGCAGCGCTGTATGAAAATCGACTAGCACCCCATATGGAATTTTTGTAACCCGTAACTCTGTATACAACATTTCACTGACCCTGCTCAGATATGATTGCAGAGCAATAGTTTTTGCCCAACTATAAAAATTGTCATTCATACATACACATACACACATGCGATCGCCTTTATATTTGATCGTCAAGTATGAAGGGCGGACTTTATGAGCGGTCAGGTTGACAGTCGCTATCTCCGAAGCTTTACTAGATCACTTCTCGTCTTTCTTTTCTTTATGAAGGCACATCCTCCTCCTTTCGAAATCACCTACTTTTTTGATTTTGATCAGCTTTTAATTTTTTGTCTGGAAGAATTTTTTGTGAAACGACTCAAAGACCAAAAATCGTATCATTTTGGAATATGGATTCCATCTTTAGAGCAGAGAGCAGAGAAGGCTGGGACGCGAGGCAGTGGTAATGGGACACTTGGCTAGTAAATGCGCTGAACAGTGCTTGTTTGGGAAGTTGCACTCAGGTGACATGGAGCTACGAAGTGAGGCTTGTGATGAACCTGGGAGTCGAGGAAGCGGACTCCGCTCCTCGAACTAGCATTGGCCGGGGGCACTGCTCTGCCGCGCTCCACGGCCAGTGGTTGTCATTGCTGCTTTGTCTCGCATGCCGCTACGGCAGTTATAGCCCCTCCATGGGCTCCACCCACTCTCTCTTAGACGGCCTCTATATGGGCGCCCGCGGTACTGCCTGTGTTCACTAGTATGAGAATTCGCAGCGCAGGAGCCGATCGGTGATGGGAGCTGGTGGACCCTTGAAGTCCTGCACGGTATCGATTGATGAACGAGCGCGATGGACGTAAAAGGATATTTTCGAAATGGCATTTTTGCCAAGTTCCAAATGCAAACCTGTGACAGCAGCAGATGGCTGATCTAGAGCGTGCCGAAATCGCCTCCCAAAATTTTTGAATTTTCGCGGTCTAAGTTTCCATTGTAGAGGCATACCACTTTCGTTGTTAGGTAAGATGTATCGAATTAGACGTGCATTGGACTGATGAACTTCGTGTTTATTCCAAATTATAGCAGTTTGAACTGAAGTGTTGGTTTCGGCAATTAATTTCTCATCAACCTAATAGTAGTATTAGTAGTAGTGTAGTATTAGCATTGTAGTTGTTAGTAGTATAATCAACTTATATAATCTAACGAGCTGTACTAATCTTCCCCTGTACTACGGCGTGTCGCCCTGTCCGGCCGTAAATCGTCGTAGTACAGCATAGTGTTCTAGTGGCAGTATTCCCATAGTATACCATAGGTGTAAGCCTGCAAGGTGAGGTGCTCTGGTATGGTTAAGGCAGCAGACGGTGTAAATGTCATGGAGTGGTGAGGCAGGACTCTGACGCCGAGAAGGTACGGGGCACCACCTATCAGCAACACTGGGTAACGATGAGCTGAAGGGTGTAGAGGAGGCGGATGGGAGTCAAACTATGCCTGCGTAAGCAGCAAGGTGTGGCCTTCATAATCCAATATAATTTAGATATTTAGCGCATACGACTGTTAAAAGTGGTTCGGTAAACGAATTTTTCCCAGTTTGACCCTTAAAAAATGGGTGTCAATTTTTGACCATTTTTCACAAATCCACGCTGCTTAGGCCAGAGGAGCAGGGATGAGAACCAACCTGCCACTGTTGTACTGGCCAGATGTAGCTCTATTTGACCCAACTCCTTTTAGGGGTTAGTTCACTTCTCGGTGGAGAAAACGTTCAATTTTCGACATGATGTTGGAAACGCTCTTCGCCACTTGATCGCCTCCAGATTTCCACTATTCTGAGCTGCTGGCGCAACCAAGCCACCGTTAAAGAGGTGAGTCTATGCCCATAGGAGCATATTTGGATATCTTATACCTCATCTTTGTACAGAAACAAAACTTGGAATCCTCTCACTCAAAATTAAACATTTCATACTTGACGATCTAATATTATATATAAAATTTTCATTGATGGTGAAACAAATGTATTTTCATTTATGGAATGGTGTCTTCGAAAATCCGCACATTAGAACATCCGACGGTGTTTCAAATATTCGAATTTTTGAGTAATTCGAAAATTGTGAAATTTGAATTGCTCGAAAATAGTTCTAATATCAAGCTCTTGGAATATTTCAACATTCGAGTAATTCGAATGAGGGTTTCGAAAATGCGCAAAGTAATGATTTATTTCAATGTAGGACTTCATTGGCTAGCCGAATGAATGAATAGTTCAAATAATTTTTTTTTGAAACACCGAACGAATGAATTGTTCGAATATGCTAATCCTTTTTTATGAGAATACGAATAATCGAATAAATTCGATTATTCGAATTTTCAAAAATTCCATCGAATATATTCGATTCGGTCACAAATGAATTGTCTATTTTTTTTTTTCAACAGTGACATCAAAGAAGAGAAGGAGAGAAGCAACCAAATCACTGACTGGTGGATTTTTGAATAGCTGCACACATTTTTACTTAGTTTTCACATTGTACATTGGACCGAACAAAAAGTGAATAATTTTGTTACTTCAATCAACTATTTGGGAAACCATCCAAACATCCAGATATTCGAATATGAGAAAGCCTAAAAGCTGTTCTTCTCTTTCGCAGAGTACTGTCTTGGTTTCACATGTTGAACCATTCAAATTTTCCATTTGTTCAAAATCGTATATTTTAGCTTTGGAATACCGAATACTTCGAATCATTCCAAGGTTAAGGACCAGTGTAATGCTATATGAGAGAAAAGAAGAGTTTCAGACTCTCGCATTTTTAATTATCTGGATGTTCACATTGTTCCCTAGATTGTTAACAAAAGTAACAAAAATGTTTGGTTTTTATTCGGTTCAGTGTGTAGTTCACATTAAGCATTCAGAGAAATGCTAAGTTGAAAATCATGCCAATCATTTGTTCGTTGTGAACCACTCGATGTAATTATTTGGTGTTCGAGGCTAGAAAAGAAGACAAATTGTTTGGTTATTCGAGTAGAAGTCTAGTCATGAGTTCGAAAGTGCCTCCATCTTGAATATGCGAACATCGAATTAATTTTTCAGAAATTGCTCCTTCATCTAATATTTGAATTCGGAATAAATTCGAAAATGAGCTTTTTTCAAGTGGTAGAATTTTGAATATATTCGAAGGTGGACTTTCTCGAATAGTCGAAGAGAACTAAATTGGCGCTACCATTGGGACCGGTGGCAGCAGTTCTGGCGGTACAATCTCCAAAGCGGACTTCTGGCGCCACGCATTCGGAGATGTAGGCTTCTTACGCATTGCGATTGTTGCAGTTTGTCGATGGAAAGGCGTTTGCAGTGTGCCGGGAACGCATTTCCATTGATCGTGATCAATAATCACAGTTGCCGGTCTGACTGACACAGCTGGGTGCCGGTAGCAATACTGCCACCCTATATCAACTGGCTCATACAAGCTGCACATTCGCACGCGTCTAGACTGTTGATCTACCTATGGTTCTTGAACTGGCAACAATCTCGCTCTTGCTCTCTTGTGTCTGTCCTCAATCTCCGGGGGTGCTAATATATCCTGCGGTACTCACATGGGTAGCAGCTGCTCGGTACCACTGCTGGGTTCTCGCTTCCACCGTTCTATCTGCCAAACTGGACACTACCATTCGCGGCAGCCCCTGCTCTCCCGATTACGTTGTTTATAGCTTGTAGGGTTATGTCGCGCATAAGCTCATTAGGCCTGTGTTCTAGACGGTAGAAACACACATAATCATATCTGGCTTAATTTCTACGATGTCGGCTCCTAGTGGATGAGAAAAGGTACGTTTGCGGGTTGATTACCATCCTTACTAGTATCATCGACCCGGAGAATATCATCTTCTTACCATCTGGACGCCACTTGCTGCACCTGAGGTTCCCCCCACGGATCGACACATTGGAGGTCTTCAATACCATGTGGAGATGCGATGGGGATACCATTTTTCCACACCGAGGACGACGGACTTGTCAGATTTACCATCTTCTTCGGGAATATCGGCAGCATCTCGACTCTAAACGAACAGCGACGACGTGGAAGCCCAGGTTAACATAAGAACTTGTTCCTTGAAGACATTTCTCTGCAAGGAGAAGGAGTTCTTCGGTAGCATCCGCTTGGAGCAACATCGTTCTTCCACAAAATACCATTGTTTTGCTCCCACCAGTGTGACTTTCCGCGGTTCATCGCGATCGTTGCTCTTCGGAAAATCACAACCGTCTACGGCCACGGGCTGTGGACGCCATACCATTACAGGACATCTATCATGCCGTCCTGCCGTCATGTTGATCAAAATAATTTTTGTTCCAAAGGATAATCTCAAGTGTGAGCGGAGTTACGCACTTTGGAAAATGCACCACAGAAACAGCCATCATTGCTGGATAAACCTTTGCGCTTCACAAAGTTGTCCTCACCCAGGTGCTAGGCATGGATAGTCATCCCGATGGGTGTGCGATTACTCATCGTTATAGTGATGCGTGCTGGTTCAGGATCGCCAGAGGAGTCTCCATCACCCTTCAAAGTGGAAAAAACGATCTATAACCCCGTCATGTACTACGATAATATTAATTTAATATATTAGGGTGGTAAGAAAGTCTTGAGCCGATTTTTTGAAAGTTCCTGAACTTTTGATTATTGATCGGTACCCATGACCTACCATGTGGTAATCGTAGAACAAACTCGAGGCTTCTCCATAATAGGCATATATAGCCGAATTGGCTTTGTTAACTTTAATTACGACGTCCTTTTCAAAAGAGGTCCTCCTACCCAAGATCAGTTTTTCCTTCGTTGACCACACCGGAAGGAGTTTCTGGAATAACTAATTACTGGAGATGAGAGTTGTGTCCTCTACAATTCTAACATACATCTTGCCATGTGGCTCCTTCGAGCAGAAGATCCACCAAATCGCACCCCCACCCAAACAAGTGTTTCCTTTGCTACCTCTGGAATTCGCCAGGAATATCGTATTGTAGGCTGCTCCCGCAAACATAGGAGGTTATCAGTAACACATACGCCAATCAGTTCCGGAAATTCGCGGATGCTGTTTGAGAAAAACGGCCAAGACGAGTTTTTTGTACACCTACGCCATGGTGACGATAGGCCCAATTTTGCTTAAGGGACCCCTGAAAAATAGGAGGAGCTGGGTTGGGACACGCTTCCCCACTTACCGTATTCTCCTGACGTTGCCACTTCTGACTGTCACTTATTTCATCCGCTCGAGGCATTCCTGGCTAGGAAAAAATTCACCAAAGTTGACCATGTTGGAACGAAGGTTAGCGATTTCTTTGGCTTCCAGTCTTCCCAGTTCTGGGAGAAGGGGAACGCTGACCGGCCCATTAGGTGGGCACGGCAGTGACTAACTGTGGCTATTATATTGTTGAGCAAATTCCACTGTGGGCTGAGTAATAAAATAAAGCGCAAAAAAAGTCCAAAACGGCTCAAGACTTTCTTACCACCCTAATATTACTGGTGGGTTTGGACGGTGAACTGAGACTTTCCATCTTGCAGTTATTTTGTTTTAACGCTCGTTTAAAACAAATCATCAAATAAACGCGGAAGTAAATATATGAGCAAATGAATATGCAACACTACCTTTTTATCCACAGTTCGATCCCATGGCCTGGCCTCATATATTGCCATTCTTTCGCCATTTTCGCAATCAATTACTATGCCTTCTCTCTGTATTTTCCGGAGGTATTCTTCTAACATGGAATCTCTGAAGATTTCTCGCCACTCCCCCTGCTGGTGTTCTGCAATCCGTTTTTGCTTCTCAACAGCGGGAAACGGATTTCTGCCCCAGTGATTAGACTGCATTGAGCCTTAAGTGCATTGCGCTTCGCTTACCACTCCCCTATTTTACATGAAATTCCTCTTCGTTGTTTTCCAAACTCGTAAAATATTAAGTTTCTGCAGTACGTTCCTCGTAGCTTCCAAACTCAACTGTATTTCGGAAGTCCGTTTCCCTCGTATGATGTTCATCTTGTGAAGTTCACTGTTTCCTAATTTTACATGGTTGAGCTGACATCCTAAGATTTAGCTGGATGTTTTGCTATCAAGCCTTGTGAATTGCTGAGGAACATTCAGAATTCGAAAGCAAGCCTTCTGGACTCATACCAAACCTATTGAGTTGAGAAATGAGTTCGGGCCGTTTTTCATTGACTTCATACCCAATACATTATATCCATTTGCAGTAAAAAGTATTCACCATCACTCACTCACTTATATATTCCACTTCCTATCTACTTGTCAGAGGCATGACCACTTCTCAATTCCTCATCTATGATGGGACGAATCGTCTAGAACGTCGTTCAAACTGCAAAACTGGATGGTGGAATGTACTGAAAAGTTAGATATCAGCTCCTAAAGCTCTCATACGAGCTCCGAAGGGTGAATTTGGTGACTTCTGTGTAATTAGGTCGGTGGCATCGTGTTGGGTGATAAAATCAAATCATCTGAATTTCGCTGAGTGTGAGCGCCAGAAGAGATACCTCTGCAGCAGTATTGCAACGTCCAATAGATAGCCTTCCTGCCGTCCCAACAAACTGGACGTGTCGAATGAGCGCCGCCCTCAAGACTATAGCTCTGCCCTCTAAGGCATAAGCTTGAACAGGATATTTCGTCAGGTGAAACATCCATTCTACAGGGTGCGGCAAAAGTCTTTGGACAAGCATAATCGATCTCCAAAACATGGGGGAGAAGAAACTGAAAAAATCGGTAGTTGTTATAAATCAGCAGTTTAGTTGTAAACATAAACAATAATTCTGGTCCTGAAATTTCCTCCACTGGTAGCGACCCAGGCTTGGAAAATGGTACATGCGACATTGGCTCGGCGAGCACATTGAGGAATTCAAATTGATCTCGGGCCTTCTCTACAGTTCCGTAACAGAGTCCAAATTCCTGTGTGGTGTTGTTAAGGCCTTAGCCCATAGAAGCTTCAGAACACCACGGAATCTTGCAAGCTAGATGTAGGACCTCGATAGACGCTTATTTATCTCTACCTTTGCAGTAGAGAAGAGTGCTCTCTCTAGAAGGTAATTTCATCATTCTATAAATCCCAAATCAGAGCATATATATTTAAAAAAGAGCAAATTCGCAACTCCATCACAAAAAACAGTGGTGAAATCGCCGTTAAACAAGCGAAAATAGCTATGAAAGCTCGATCTCCGTGCTTGTTGACGAAAATTTTGACCGCTGCCAAAATCACTGCTAGCAATGAACATAAAGATACCTTATCTATTTTCCAAACTCCCTGAAGGTTTTTCTGGGGTCCATACTAGAAGGCTTCTACTCTTCGCAGATAAATAGAGAAGTGGTGAGGGAAAAACTACCTCCACTACCTGCGCGCCAGAGACCACATCTCACCTGGAGTGTCTTTTTCCGAAGTCTATATTCCTGTGAGAGGAGCGAAACCTAATATCAAAAATGATATTTATGCGCATAACTTAGCCATAAACAAAAAATGATTACTACTTTTTCGAAGTTCCCTTCCGTATGTTTTTAGCGAGCGATTATGCTTGTTCAAAGACTTTTGCCGCACCCTGTAGATGTAGTTGATGCTCCTTAGAGCATAAGCTGAACATTGGATTGAAAGGAGCTGTTGAAGATGTTCGTCGCCACCCATTCGAAAGGCTACTATGTTTGTTCTCCAAACCGACCACGGTTAACCTACTCCGTAATTTTAATTTTTAGTTATGTTTGTATTCTTTCACTTCAACAAAGAATCACTGTTTCACGAGCTAATTAAAAATTAAGTGACCAGATTGGATCTGATCGTGATTTCGATCAGGACTAGGATCCATGGACGTGTGGCCGAAGGAAGCCAGTGGCGAGAGTTAAGAGCGTTCTTGGGAGGGTAGCGAACTATCAGGGTGAAAATGTGTATGCTCTTCGAGAAACTCATTTCAATTCAGCATGATCTGTTTTGATAGATATAGCGATTCATATCACATCTTTATCAAGAATCGCGAACCTAAGAAGGGTGTAACTGAGAACCTTCCCGAGAACGTTCATGAGTTACCGAAGGTAAACAAACCAACATTTACTTTTTGCTCCCATTACGTGCTCTCATAAATCAGGCTAACCACCGTTGGTTTGTGCGGATGACGTATTATGAATCTTAGCCCAAATTGTTACGCTAACCAGGAATTTCATGCCCTGCCTTCCAATAAAGTAGTTGATTTCAATTCGCTGACTTCGTCAATAATACCTTTTAATAGGAGCCATTTGGTGTACTTATTCATTTTTCATTCATTTATTCGTTTGAATGCAAGAGCGTTTAACGTGTTCCATACAAATTTAGCAAAAAGAGGAACTAAATAAAGGGAGAACATAATCTTCCGATCCAAAAAAAGAAACGCGAATCCAAAGGAAATGGGAGAAAAAGAAGAAAGAAAAAGCCTGTTAATACATATGGGTTGACGCGGCTTTTTTGTCTGAAGCACAACATAATCAGCTTCTTCTCGCTACCATCATGTCAAGAGTCTCAGCGAAGTTGCACATGGCCTTTTTCGTCCTGTTTCGGTTTTTTGATCAACGTCTTTATATCTCTGCAACGTTTTCCACACCTCTAGATAGCTCTTATTCATTAGATTTCAACTTTCGAAAAACAAAAAAACAGCACGCAGAAAACCATTTATCTGCAGAACTAAGCAACTTTCACAGCATCTGCAGGAGCTTGTTGAGGTTATGAAGCTCCGTCACCAACATTCCCTCTTCCGAATTGATGAGAATTGAAAAGAAGGAGTGAAATATAGCTTGCGCTAAGAAATGCACGCAATTTTCTCCTCTGAGACGAACGCCACAGCCGTCTCGAAGTGCAGCTCTGAGAGGATATGCGGGTGCTGTGTAATATTTGTTTAAAGAAGCCGGCCTCAGCCAGGGTGACTGGTCCCATTCGACGTCCTCGACGAGGCCCTCCGGATCTTTGGGATTCTTCGCTTAATCGTTCACTATTTGTCAATTGGTATTGAATTCCCTATGGTTAGATTGAATTTGAATACCTCAGTGTCGAAATAGGAAACTCCCTATACTACTCCATTTCATTTTTTCATCACTTAATGTTCCTACGATGTGCGAAATGCCGCATATTTGTTACCTCTTTGTTTCGTTGCACTTTAGCTTTTCGGATGAGCTTTTCGCATTCACACTCAATTTTTGGTTTCTAACTGCAGTTCCATTTCTTCCGAGGAACCTCAGCAAGTGCAAAGTTCCAGAAATCCCCTCTGGACTTCTGTTATTTACTGCCGTCGTTCCGCTCTACTTGCATGTCGTGCTAATTGGGCTGCAGGACACTGCTTTTCCAATGCTTTCATTGATTTCTCAGATATTGCACTCAACAACTGTCTTCGACTCTTATTTTTTCCAAAAATATATTTAAATTATGATAATTCTTTCCGAAACAGCATGTCTCCAGCAGCACAACCAGAGATAAAAGATGAAAACGACATAGCTGCAGTACATGCCAGAATTGTGGTGAGTGAAACACATAGTGATACGCCGTTCTTGTTTGTGAACTAATTCCTTTTGTTATTTCTTTCAATTACTCAGTAACATTCCCCTTCCTAAAAAATGTCGAGAAGAAATATGTATAATGTTTGGAAGCAAATATCGCCACAAAAATTACAGAAATACTTCACAGGATGAACAAAATTATTGCACAGTTCTCCAATTTGTTATTTTTCGAAAGTCCATTTTAATTCATACAAGTTTTTTATCCGGTTTCGAAAGCTTTATGTTCGGAAGTTGGAAGTGGTCGGTGTCTCAGACAATTTTTTGGAAGGACCGCAGCAGAAAACCGGAAGAACTGACAGGTGACCTGCGGTCCTTCCGGTTTCCTGCTGCATTTGTTCCGAATAGCTGCTGCGGTCCTTCCGAATAGCTTCTGCGGTCCTTCCGAACAGCTGCTGCGGTCCTTTCGAATAGCTGCTGCGGTCCTTCCGAATAGCTGCTGCGGTCCTTCCGAACATCTGCTGCGGTCTTTCCGACTGGATACGGGGATGTGCGCGCCAATTCCGCAGAACTGCATTGGCAACCAGTCCACTCCCGAGGGACGACCACGCGGCGGTAACCCCATGCAAAAATGACAACCTCGCTGAGGGTCACTGGTTCTACGGTCCGATATACCCATGAAGGCAAATTCCCACCTGAAGTTCGAAACCACTGGATTTTTGTTGGTCGCAACAAAACTGAGCATGAGAAGGGTATAATAACGCTCACTCTCTCTCCTTCATTCTGCTGCGGTCCTCCTGCACTCGGAAGAACCGCAGCAGAAAACCGGAGGAACAGCAGCAGAAAGCATTCTGCTGCGGTTCTTCCGAATCTTTCCCCCCACAAATCTATTCTGCTGCAGTCCTTGCGAACCATTCCGGCGAGATTCGGAAGGACCGCAGCAGAAAACATTCTGCTGCGGTCCTTCCGAAAATTTTTATCTCTGCGTCTCTCGCTTTTTAACCACATGAGCGCGATCTCCTTCTGCTGCGGTTCTTCCGACAATTTGTCTGAGGTCTCGTTTTTAGCAGCGATCCCACTTTTTTGTTCAGTCCCTATTGCTCTCCTCTCCTCTCCTGCGCGACAACCTTGGAATAACGTTGTATTTTTTTATCCTTTTTAGAAAAGTTGCCTAATACTTTCTGCCAATTTGTGTAAAACAAATTTATCACTAACTGGCACTATTAACATTTTTCTAGGTTTCAGTAAATGTAACTTGTTATTGGGAACATACGATATAATGGATTGTTGAATTTTCTTGCGAAAGCTTCCAGAAAAAAAATCCGCAAGTATTCTAGAAGTTCCTACCGTTTTTACGTACAATCCTGGAGAGAGTTTCTCGCCTAGAAAAACGAGGAACACGCGCTGTTTTCGCATCTGGTTGCATGATATTAATGGATAGCAATCAGAGAACTGAGATATGCCTTTTGGTTTTGTTTACACTCCCGTCTTCGGCTGAACATTTCATGGAATCTGAAATCTTATTTCCGCATGTCACCGGTCAAACTCTATATAACGAAGATACGGACCGTCGGAATCATAGCAATTGTCTGCAAGTGGTGTCGCGCCAGCAAAGGAACAATAAATGGGGTAGTGAAGTGTACTTATCATCAAACTACCCATGCTTTGTCGACTGTTGCTGCGAGCGTTTTATAAATAACAGCAATTCGCGACAATTCAGCCCATTTTCTTAGATATATGTACGTACGTGCCAAATTCAAAAATTAAAGTAAAAAAAAAACTTCCTAATGATACATAGAAGTTGGCGACAGAATTACATCACCCTTATTTAGCTATACCTTTTGGTTAATTGTTGGGCATCCTTAGGAACAGTCACAACTCGTTCTTGCTCTTCTTTAGAGCTAGTTGCGCTAGTGTTTTCTTTCTGTCGAAATTGGAATCATTCGAAATGCTGAGCCGCTATCAAACGGAAAACTTATACTATTTAAGCGTACTTGTTAAACAAGTCAGCACATGTAAGCGCGAGTCATCCTCATCACAGGACAGCGAGGAATAATTGTATTTTCACTAATTTTATATTGAATCCGGGATCCTCAAAATGCTGATGACGCCGCTTCTTTCCCACGCTCTCGCCCCCTCTCGACCACTTTTTGCATCTCCACTGGTATGTACATGTTGTAAACAATGAAGCATATAAATACTGTAGAATATAATGGAAGTATGATACAGTCCGTTCCAAAAACGACGATAGTTGAGTACTCGTGCCAGTGACATGCATTTCTCGTCTGCCTCTCCGAATAAGGCATTATTTCTCGCGTTCTCTCATTCTCCAATTTCTGCGCAACTACATATGTACGTTTTCCCGTTAAGCGCACTATAATATGATAAAATAATAAACAAGCGAATAAAGAGAACAAAATAATAGTAACTATTGCCATTATGTCTCATAAATTGGAGAGTATTAATTTCAAACCATTTTTCCATTTCTTTAATATACTTACAGCCAGTTAGGATTCGAAATCTATCATACAACTACACAATTTTCCTCCAGAAGAACATTTTTGTCGTCACCTTATATCTCTTCGTTTCCTACGAACAACTAATTTCAGATCTTCGAGCACCCATTCGCCTATCAGGTGCTGAACCCAAAAGTGGAGGAGTTCTGTTCGCATTGCATGCGAGCACCGGTTAGAGGCGAGAAATTGGCGAAATGCGCAGCGTACGTTGACTCCAAGCCCCAGGGATAGTGAATTAACCTGAATTTCAGATGTGACCACGTACGGTACTGCAGCAAGGACTGCCAACGACTCGCGTGGAAAATTCACAGGCCAGAATGCAGGCGATTGAAAGCGGTAATCAGTGTTTTTGCAGTTTTTTTTTGCAGTGCTTTGGACAGCATGCATTGAAATGTCTGGAGTGGTACAAGGCACAGGATTTTGAAGATCCATGCTCCAAATTTTTTCTGAAAAGTTATGGGGTTTCCAAATCCCAGAATTCAGGAATTTGGGTGAGAACCATCAAATTATCTAGAAATTATCTAGAAATCGAACGACTGGGGATTTTTTTCGAGAGACAGATTTGGGAAAGCAAGACAGAAAACATTCACGGGGTTTGGGTAAATAGAAGTTTAGATCCCCAGCTGGAAGATTATTAATTGTTCCGATCCATCTGGTTGGTGTAGAACTTCTGGAAAAGAACACGTAATTTCAACGATCTCAACAGAAATTACCAGGAATTTGAACAGAATCCATATGGGTATAACATTACCTCCAGGATGAACCTGAGCAACTCTAGAAACCTTCAGCGATTAGTAAATGTAGCTTACTGTACCAGCAAGTCCACATAGTGCCGGGTTCATAAGACACTTTCAAAATAAAAATCGGCAGAGCTAATACATATATGCATTAAATAATGATGACATTAGCATAACCATGTTATAAAGCCACGTCCAGCATATTTCGGCGTGAGAAAACTCTTCAGAGGTGGTGCCGTTGAAATTATGTAAATCGATTCCATCTTAAGCCACAAATTTAAGGTTTTCCCGAATCTTCCGCTAACGGAAATCCTGTTTCTCTCCAAAATTATCGATCGTGTCGTATTCCTCGCCATGAACGGAGACAAATTTGGCTGGGAACGCGAAAGAAAGTTCTCGTCGTTGGTAGATCACAAAGATGAGATCAGGTGAGTTAGCTTACCTTTTCCTTTTTTTAAATTTTTTTTGTTGTTCTCCTATATTTGAGATGTTCTTCTTTTCAAACATAAACTTCTGAACTCTAGTGGATATCCTTCAAGCTTCCGTTCTAAGAACGGTCATTCCCTCGTATGAGATTTGATTTCTAATGCTTCCGAACTTGTTTGATGTTCTTTACATCTAGAAAAGTTTTCCCAAAATCCACACATTTTGTTTGCTCAAATGTAATGCGAAGAATTTAAAACATTGCATCGGCCGGGAATCGAACCCGGGCCGCCCGCGTGGCAGGCGAGCATTCTACCACTGAACCACCGATGCTTGGTGGGAAGGCACATAAAGTTATAGTTATAAGTTAAAGTTATAGTCAACTCCACTATATGGCGATATTTACTCAAGAAATTCATAGAGAATAACCTGATTTCTTTGTAATACCGATTTGATATTATTCTTGTGCATTGTTGTTTAGTATCTGTTTTAGGGCTGACAAAATAAGGATGGACCGTTTCGAAAACTTGAACAAGAAGATGGAAATCTTCCGAAAAGAAGAAATGATTGATAAGGTTAGGTGGTTACCGCATGGATATTTGCGATATAATCAGTTTGTCTTCAGGAGGCATTTTTCGACATTTTCTGCAAGGCCTCGATCAATTCGCACAGTATACACACAAATGCTGGCACAGAAATTGGCATGGCTCTCGATCTCGGTTAGTCGATCTTGTTTGTGTTCCTAGCTCTTCCGTTTCCATTATGTATGAATCGAGCATGACATTTTGTTTAATGCTGTCAGAAATTTGTTTCTCTCAAGGAGAAGATCAGATGATCGCTACTTTCTGGCCCAGAGCAGAATAATAGGGAGCATAGGATTGTCTTGGAGGTGTCGGCTGAGCCCATCACATTGTTGATCTCTGCGTTCGACAGTGGTATCACATGAAAAGCCGAACAACGATGTCTAGAAACCTTAATTTATGATGGGATTAACACACCTTTTTCTAAATTTCATGGTTCTCTTCTTTCTTTGTACGAGAAGAAGTAAGCAAGTAAGCAATGGTGTCCAGTGTAAAAATTCGGCACAGTAGCAATGTTAATGAGCCAATTTAACTTTCAATTGGTGTGATCGGTTTCGTCATGGGACTCTGAGCCGGATGGCTATCACGTCCGGTGTAGTGTGGCTGGCTTATGAAATTGTGTGTTGCCATACAAGCACGGCCCTTGTCGCCGTGATAATTTTTTTTTAAAAATCACCGGGACCCCTCAATTCCTGGTTGCTCCATCCTAGGCCGTGTGTACCGATGCAAGGTTCTTCACGGTCTTGTTATGAATATTTTTTGAACGTCAAGTGTGGCCTCGTATAAGTGTTAATATTCCCATTGAGATTCCTTTAACACATTCACGACAATGTACTCAACCGGTTGACACGCGCGGTGCGACGCGTGCGACCGTGTGCACAATCGGTTGAGCACAAACGCGTGGCACGCCATGCCGAAAGCGTAAGGCCACGAATGTGTCAAAAGCAGCCCATATTTTCGCTTCCTAAATCTTAGGCTTCTCATGATCCAATGGGCAGACGACAGTAACATATACATTGTAACCTAACAGAAGTAAATACCAGTGGGAATGTTCCATATTGCAAGTAGTATCATGTTAGAGCTGGATCAGGGGGGAGAACTAAGCTCCAAAATGTTGGGGGGGGACTAAGCTCCAAAGTGTTCGTTGGAGCACAGTGCTAATCTGCCTCGATATCAAGTATGCTGTAGCTTTCCGTAAGACCGTGGTCCACGAAGATTGTCAGGACCGGCATTGGTGAAGATTTTCTCAGTTACTAAGAAATAGAACTCCATCCACATCCAGTAGCCACGGCGAGAGAGGAAGTGGACACATCCAAGGGTATGCTGGTTGTGTCCACAAACGTCCACGGATGACTCTACCAGCACTCCGAACTCTTCCATATGTCTACCATGAGTCCATTATTATGGATGCACGATGTGTTCCCTAAATTTCGACGAGGCCGCGCCCTCTTTAACTCCCTGATGTGTCATCCAGGAGCCTTGGTGGAGTCATCCGTAGAAGGAGGTAGACACAACTAGCATACCCCAGATGTGTTCATTTCGTGAGCCAGATGTGTTACACCGAAGTTTGTGAATACAGGTGTGGAATCTGAACTGCTCGAAGCTCAAAACTAAACACATCTTGAAAAAGTATGGAAATTACTTGTACATTGTTACGTTAGAACAGTTAAAACTGAAAGCAGCTCGGCAGCAAAGAGCGAAGTTGGTAAATGCTAACGTAGTTAACATCTTCTCAGCTTGGTAGTTCTCGTGGACGATCAGTTTGAACATTAAAAAGATTCTAATGGAGTCCTTGAGAGGCAATAGAGGAGACAGATAGGAATAGTCATTATGCAGCATAAACATGACTGATTTCAACGGCTTGCTTCATCCAAAATCAGTAGTGGATTCTCCTCAGACTGGGGATAAAGAAGAGAACATGAAGCCAGTGGCGCAAACATATAAAAACGCTTAAGCACATTCAGCTGGTCTGCACTAGATGGACACACTAGTTTGACTGGAACGAGAGAATTTTTTCGAGTTCCAAATAAACTGATTTTCGATTCGTTCGAAGCACCGACTATTCGAAAATGACCGAAGATTGAGTCATTCGGAATAGCAACTATTCGAGAAAAACCATCGGGTCAAACTTCTAGTCTGCGTAGGAACATTTAGACATTTACTACATGCTGTTCTATAGTTTATGCATAGAGGTGCTACGTAATGTTGTGGACGTGGCCATCATGATATTTATTTAGTTACTTATTGAGATGAACGAACGCTAACCGGTAAACCTAGCCTTTTACTCAACCTAGCATACTCCATATGAAATCCATCTCCTTTCTGTGCAGGGGATTGGCATCAATAATGCCGCTTTTGTCAGTCCAAGCTAGTATACGGTTACACTTCTGCTTTCGCTCATGCTATTACTTCTGTTCTATTAAAATTCCATATCTGTCAGCTCTGAGGCCTCTTTAGAAGTCCATTAAGCCTTTTTATCATGGAAATTGAGCAAACACCGCCTATAAGACCTGCATCAAAGGAGTCAGAACAGATGCTAGTCGCATGCGGTACTACTGGATCAGCTTCCTACTCCTCTAATTTGCTTTGTGCTTCCAGTCTCCTTTCGGTTTCAACACTTCCAACGTAGAAGCTTGCAAGCGCTAATTTCCACACTGTTTCAGGATGAGTATCGTTAACTATGTTGTTCTTCTCGCTTTCATCGTGGCAGTCGTCACAGGAGAGGTCATGCCCAGCGCTTGGGAGAAACTGAAATTCTGACCTTCTCCGTCTACAGTGGTGACGATAGAATAAAAAGTCTTCATTCGTCTGTCGTGCAAAGACATCTAGGGAAACAAGTACTCTTGAACGACTGCCTTTCTTGAGAGGGCCTCTAATTTCGAAATCTTACCGTGAATGATGGTGTAGGAGGATGATGCAGTTTGAAAGGCTCATCTGATGAACAGATCCGTTGGACACCCGTGGACAACGATCAGCGGTAGAAAAGCAAAGCGCGACATTTAATGTCAAATTCAGACGTAGGCGTCACGAATATTAGTGGAATGTAGACATTCCTGAACGAAAGTCCAAGAGAGTGGAAGGTCATCCTGAAGGAATCACATCAAAAACACGTATTATTATCCTTTTTATGTATTCCAAAGTGATTTCTTCTCCAAGTATCATCCACACAATGTCTCGTCTCAGGCAATAATAAAGATTTTCCTTAGAGCTATCGGATTTTCATATAAATGTGTCACTATATGTCAGTGTGTACCACACATGCTTGAGCAACAATTTAAGCAGTATGGTTTTTAAATTTCAGAACCTTATAAAATAATTCACTGTTGGTAGGCGTGTTCACATCAAACCATTTGTAAACAACGCTTTTGAATATTATAAAGGCATACACTTGTTAGAGAAGGCACAATGACTATAAGAACGTGACAAAACCTGAACTTATTCAGTGCTGGCTCTGCGAAAATCTTTCCTTTTGAGCGCATGACTTTGATATCTGGAATTTACTTCAAAACTAATAGAAAATGTAATAAAACATCGGAGTACGTAGAACACAGAGGGAGTGAAGGACCAGCAAACGTGATGTGTTATGCTGATGCTTCAGTCATAAGGGAATTCAATGTTGCAGCTCCCTAAAAATCTCTTGGAAATTCTTCTATTTCTGTTCAGGAGTATCCAGGTACAACCACTCGTGTCGACCAACTTGTACAATGGTGTTTGATGGCTTTCGGTACGTTCTTTAGAATTTCGCTGTTTTTGATTTTCTGAAAGTGCTCCTATTCTATGTACATAGTAGTTTGACTCTATTTCACTTTACGTGCGCTTTGAAGTAGACAAACCAGATGGAAAAGGTACACATTTGAACGAAGTGGCCAGGAACGTACATGGAAATAGAACTGTCACACATATTTCATTAGTTCAGGGAGACGTTTTACGTGAATTTCACGAGGAGATCTTGTTACTCTCCAATTATCCAAACATATGTAGCATTAGAGAGCACTTGGAAGGCAAAGAAAGAATGCTCTAGTACTCTTTTTGCCAGCCACAGATGGTCACAACACGACGGAGCGAATTTTAATGCTAATTTGAATATCCTGACCTAAGAAACCGAAAGTTCAATTTGCAAAACCTTGGATGCTTTGTGGACTCAACCGAAAAATCCACAAATGAACGCAAAGAAGAATTCGTCTCAGTTTCGCGGGAATTCACCCATATCTTGGACTGCTCTTCTTATGCGAGGAATCGTCCAACTCATTAGCCTTTGTCGATAGTTAGCTGTCAGTAGATTAGACTTGCATAGATTTATGCAGAAACAAGAGCAGAACAGTGGAAGGAATCCTTCATTAGCTCATTTTGAAGCGGCTCACACACAAGGTATTCGTTTGAATTTTCACGTTGCTCTTGGGAACAGGGCGCAGCACTAAGTGGTCAGTGTCGGTTGGGGAGTACTAAGTCCAGTCGGATTCCGAAAAGGGCTGCTAAGTACCTACACACTAGGGTTCTTTCAGGAAAAGCAGATAGCACTAAAAAAGTGACTTGAATAAGCGTTAGTGAGACGACGAATGATGTTTCAGCAAGAAATGCGCACCATTTAGAGAAGACAGCCTAAATCATCTCAAATTCAAGCTAAAATCCTCGAAAAACCGATCTCAGTACGGAACTGTTTGATGCCGCTAGAACTCGTTGAAACTTGTTATAGGACCTGTCAGATGCAAGAAATTGTCATTGGAGCGTGGTTTTTTTTCTCTCAAACCCGCAACTTTCCCAGGAAATTTCTCTCGTTTGAGGAAGTGTTCCGATACGTTGTCAACTCCAAGAAATGCGCCTAGGTGGTACCAACTCTCCCCCAAAGTGGCATCTTTCGTTTTTGAGAAGCCGTCTTCGTTTTTGGAAAAAACCGTCATTAATGGTCAAAAAATGGTCAAAAACCACTTTTTGACTATTAATGACGGTTTTTCCTAAAAACGAAGACGGTATCTCAAAAACGAACGGTGCCACTTTGGGGGGATACTCATTGGTATAGTGCGCATCTACAGTCAAAATTCCAACA
The DNA here is from genome assembly GCA_037903475.1 of Ancylostoma caninum. Classification (NCBI taxonomy): domain Eukaryota; kingdom Metazoa; phylum Nematoda; class Chromadorea; order Rhabditida; family Ancylostomatidae; genus Ancylostoma; species Ancylostoma caninum. The sequence goes on from JBAJFG010000031.1 coordinate 108,026, forward strand.
TGATACGTGTCCTACAGGTTGAGCAACACCTGATTATCACTGCAGCGCACCAGAGTGCAGGGTAGGAGATGGAGTAAATGGTTGAACAACGGTGGTCTTCAGCCACGGGTTTGACAATTCTCCAGAATTGCCTCTCTGAAATCTGCTTGTCTCTAACATCAGTAGACGGTTAGCGGTTGGCTACGCCCCGTATATTGGTGCTAAGCCCTCTGAATCTGCAGGACGCTACTAAGTCCTGGTGGTCAATGACCACCTGGTGCTGCGCCCTGCTTGGGAAGATCTGGGGAACGGCATCCCGTATGGAGAATATTCACCACCTAACCACTCTTCTGGGTTTCACTCCATGGACCCGTTGAGGAGTATGAAAGTTTGTTCCTGGGATGTGCTGTTCTTTCGTGTAACTCCTTTCAAAGTGGTAATTTTTATATAAGTAAATGAAGCCCCTGATGTGCTGCAATGTTTAATTTCTATTCGTATCGGTCGTTGCAGATGTAGCTGGACATTACAGCAAATTTTCCTTAATTTCGTTTTGTTTCTGGTTCATCTGTTTTCTGCAGTTCTGGAAGAATATTTAACTGCCCGAAATTTAGGGTGTGTCTTCGCCCTCTGGTACCAGGAGTGGATGCGGCGGATATCACCCAAGCGTTCATTTCATACGTTGACGTGGGCCGAAGCAAATACGTCCGACGGAAAGACCTTAAGGTGACGAGTGGTTGTTTCTTTTCTGTGCCAGATCTGTTGTTCTTCTCTATTTAACGAATACGGTGGCTTCCAAACAGTTGCGTACTAGGCGCAGTAGAAACTTAGTAGTGAGGGGAGTAATGACGCCGGGTTTCTGTCGGTTTGGCTTACGCGAGAGAGAAGGAGAAGATAGACTGTCGAACATTTCTCCTATACATATTTGGCTTTTTGAGCGCGCAAGGAGTTTTCTAATGCTAGAATTAGTTTGCTCCAACTCAACATCCTTTCTCGGTTTATGAATCATATTCGAAATCAAGAACTTATTCAAACTTCCATCCTACTGTCTTTTTTGGCATGCGATTCAGAGGCATCATTGTTCCTTTTACGTCTTACTACCCATATTTCTATGCGGTGTGTTGCGTCAATGCAGTAATACTCTTTTCGACACTGATTTATGCCATGGCAGAGTTCATGTGGATTCAAATTGTCTCAGTGAACATCTGCTTCAGTCCCGGTGGTACTTCGACTGCGAGTGCTCCCGCTGCGTTGATCCGGCCGATGACATACTGACCGCCATCAAATGTTCCACACCAGGATGTCAGGAACCGTTGGTGAGGGAGATGCTGGGAGAATGGTTACAGGGGAGCAGCTCAGCAATTTCCAGGTAACTTCGGAGACGGCCGAGCCGTGCTACATTGCGTGCCCGAAGTGTCGCGGTATGACCGACGACAGTGTGGTGAAGGAGGCTCAGGAACTGATGAAAAGTCTTCCTGCTTCTTTCGACCCTACATGCCCTGCTGAACATGTATGTCTCTTTGCCGAAATTCTTCTTTTTGTACGAAAGCTCAGATTTCCTGAAATTTAGACTCAAACACGAGAAATAACGTGACTGCTGCCGTTAAGCGAGTATTATTCAGTGAAACTCCTGACATTGCAGTTACGAGAGCTTCTGTCCAAAGCCGAGCGCCTCCTTCACCCGAACAACGTCTACGTCTGTCGACTACGGACCGCCCTCTATCACGTTACTGGATCTCTGGAGTTGAAGATGGGCATGATGCACAGGCAGATCTACGACAACTACAAGCTGTAAGTCTAAAGTTGTTGGATCAGGCGGGAGTAGTGAGAAGATCTGGTGAAATTTATGGGGAAACTAATACTCAAGATCCAAGCTAGCTCCGTAGCTTTGTAAGTGCTCTGAAGGCCTGAAGCAGAAGCGATCTAATTAAGGTGCTTCCCGAAGGCTGATCGTCATGTCGGCTACCAGCTACTGCACATTGTTAAAGATCTAATCGAAAAGGGAGAGAGGGAGGAGGTCTGTTCTACTCTTGTTTTTTCCTTCGCTTACATTTTTTTGCCAAGTGTTTTTTAAAATCAAAACCATGAGGGAGAACTTCGTAAAGAAGATAAAATTGTGATCAAATAAGATAGGGCTTCACGGTGCAACTCCTATCAAGATGCTAACTAAAAAATAAAAAAAAAACACATTTTTCTACCAAAACATCACTTGGTCCCCCGTTTTGTGGCTCTCAAGGCTACTTTATCTCTTCAGAACTGGCAAAGATTCAAAGAAGTTCTTGCTATTTTTCAGAAAAGTTATGAATAACGTGGGACAACGGAAGCTTTTTGTTATCCAAAGTGGGTCCTCCAAGGAGCACAGAGTTGTTCTTTTCCAGTGTCGGACATAGGAGTTGCTAGCCAGGGGGGTGGGGTGTGGGAAAAAGGTTACAACTCTCTGGATCCAGATGGAAAGATAAAATCGCTAAAAATATTGGTTTTAATGATAAATAGTTAATATGTGAATATTTAAAAATACACATAGTAAGAATAAACAATAACAAATAAGTCTGTACAGTATTTTGATCTATTTTCTGGGGTAAATTCAAGAATTTGGCGATCCACTCTCAGGGGAGGGGGCTTTCTCTCGCGACCTGTACACCGAGAGTCTCTACGAATACATCTGAGACGGATTCCCATTTGTCCAGAAGGTTCAAACTTGGTATTCGCATTCTATCCTCCAAGAAATGTTGTTGAAAACCAGTTTTAAATAACTTCGATCTGAGACTGCTTAGATTTGTTCGAATTTAAAATGATTGCAGAGATGATGTTTAGACAGCACCTTTTTTACTTAATGAATCTCAAAGGCAAAATTCAGCCCATAAACACAACAACATGAAGACTTCCGGGAAGTCTTCGTTCTCCATTTAGTCTCGGCTTTCAGTTGAACCTTGCTTCACCTTTTCTGGATCTTCAATTTGCTGAAGAATTGAATTTGGAAATTTTTCATTATTGCAATAGTCCAGACATTGCTGCTCGTTTCAGGCGGTGAGCTACGCGTTCGAGGCGATGAACATATTCGAGGTATGTTTCGGGCTGGATCACCCCTACTACTTGCAAGTACTAGCGCTATGGACATACTTGGACACGAAGGCCGATAAAACGGACGCAGAGCTGATCTCACTTACCAACTTCTCCGACAACCGTCCCATTGACATTGTGAAGCTGCTCGAGAAAGCGAACATGCTGCCGTCACATGAAGAGATGGAGGAGCACAAGAAGAAATAGCACTGGAGGGAATGAAAGCTGTTACTGTGATGGGTATCCAACGTTTGAATTGAACAAGTTTAGAGTATGAAAGATGTATTAAAAGATAAATTATTGTGCATTCCTCTGCCTCTCTCCTCTTGATGCAGGTCTACAAATGTGAAGTTTATTTCCCTTTTGTCCCTAGTATTTAGGAGGGAAAAGGAAGATTTTGTTGCAATTGTCAGACATTTGGTATTACAACAGAAATCCGCTAATAGGTTGCAAACAAATGTGCCAAATCAGAATCGCCGAGCTCCACATCTTGAGGAGCTTGTGGGCGGAGCCTGAGGCTGTGCAAAGGCGTGTGGAGGAGGTTTCTGAAAAGTGCACTTCTTGGAGCGTTTTTTTCTGAGGAGAATCGTACTATTCGTAAGAGCTTATGAGGGACTGTGGTAGCCCCGCTTTGGCTCCGCTCGCAACCTCCCCAAAAGTTTGGGGATGAAAACGGGTTTTTTTGGCAGTTTTGCATGGAATCACATACACCATCAGGAGCTTCTCTACATTCCTCTCATATGAAAATCTCAGAAACGATCCTAACGTGCGGCAGTGCCTTTAACCATGTCTGATTGTCGCTGCAAAAAAATGAGAGAGGTCAATTGCCAAAATAACAGGAAGTAACGCACATTGAAAGCACAGACCAAATTTAAATGGGAAGCGGTTGTGGCCAGAACCTGTTTTGCTCACTTTCATACAGCGCCATTTGCTTCATTTTGAGTAGAAAGAATGAAATGGTGCTTTTAGGAGATCTTATATGTTACAAATATTGGATTCTAATGGCACAAAAACAACGAGGAATCAGTGATGCTAAGTAATGCAATGATGTAGGCCAACGACAACACCAAAAGTAAAGCAAGTGCATCTATGTTTTGACTCCCATGAACCTGAAACCACAAAAAGACTTGCCAAATGTGACTGTCATAGATTTTGGGGAAGATCAATAGGAAGTTACTCTTTTTGAAGGACTTTGCAGATGGCTCAGATTGAGAATTTCCCAAATATTCGAATAGCCACTGTGCAGCTAACGCGATTGGACATTTTGACATCTGGGGTCATTTTATCGAGTACGAGATGGCATACCCGGCTTAGCTAGGGTGTTTTACTACCCCGGCTAGTTCACTGGGGACTGTTGCTATTGCCGGCAAATTTATTAAAAACGCACACGATTCTGGTGATCAGCATATTAGTAAATCTTACGTGACCATGGCAAAAAGTTAGCGAAGTCATTTCGATGACATTGAATCAATGTATTCGTTCAAAATAATTGTCATATTCATATCCAGCATATTGAGGAACCCTAGTAGACATGTTCTCACTGCCCCATGAAGCAGAAAAGCGAAAAATCAATAAAATCAATAAATCAATGTCTCGTGCTGTCTGGTGTTCCGCTATTGTTTCCAATGGAACCGGCTTCAGGCCGGCCGATACCACTGCGGTCGCAGCTGCGGGCGTAGGCACAAGAATGACTCCACATGCTCAAACCTTATGCCTGCATGCACCTTATGTCATTGCGTTTGGATCACCTCAACATTGGCGTTCCTTTCTTACTTTCGTTTTCCCTACCAATTCTGATAAATGATCTTTCTGTGCTATCTCGTTCCCACCGCTCATCCTGGTGTCGATGCTCGTCACTCCAATGTTTTTCCTGACAGCTGTTCTTTTGTGCCAACTTAATTGACATATTTCTCAATGAGATGTGCCTTCTTTCCATTCCCATTGTAGCAGTCCCTCATGTACAGTACCGGCCAAAATTATATAACCTAGAATTTTCCTCCATAACTTTTGGTGGAGTAGATCTTTGCATGGGAAGAAACGGAAGCAACTTTTTGTGACATGGACTTCTGGGGAGCATTGTGACCGAATTAACAACGTAACCAAGGACGAGTGAGCTAATTTGGTAGAAATTCTTACATTGGTTTACTGCTGAGATGGAGTCAAATTTGCTTCGTATAATTTGATCAGGGATTTGAAAGCACATGTTTTCATCCAAATATGAATCGAATCTATTGCAAGGAGTTCAATTCTTGTCCATGAAAGCCCTTCTGTGATCTTCTGTGTATGCTGCAAAATTCCAGATTTTGACTTTGTCAATAAAAATTTTGTCTAAAGGACGCTAGTTGACAAAATGGTACGATGTCATTCTCTTTCTATTCCATGTAAGTGTCTACAACATCCATAAAAGTATGAGCTTCGAAGCTTCCCTCTAAATCAACTTATGGGGAAAATGGAGGAGGCTCCGGAAGGCTATATAATTTTGGCCGGTAGTGTATATCACCGCTGGGGCACTCGAAGACCTCTTGTAGGTGATACGTTTCGTCTCATTGCGACAGTTGCTCATACAGCTCGTCAGCCCGTATGACTGACAGTGCCTCTTAATCGCCGATACGGAGGTGCTGAAACAGTTTGACGACCACTCTGAAATTAAAATAATAAGATGCTGACTTCGTCGTGCACCTGCCCCTCACCTCTCACAAGACAGTGCATTGGGTACAAACGCATTCGATGCCTCTGCGGTGCTCAGATGAAGTCGAATGCATGTTTTCCGCGGACGGGATTGATGAACGCCAACCACTTAATCCAGTCAATTGTTGTATGCTGTCGATAATTTTCGAATGTCGAGGCAAGCGTTTTCACTAATTTGCATTGTTTGTCCTGCATAACAGACCGTTCTCAAATAGCGAGTGCGGATTCGATTTCAGAGTTTTTTCAGTGGTTCAATTGGGTTTATTACTATATCATTGTTTGCACAAATGTGTTATTTTGGCGTTGATGTACAGCAAGCTTCGGGACTTTTACTAGACTGACAGTGCGTGGACTAATCGCCTATACGGAAGGACAGTATGACAATTACTCAGACATTCGGGCGTTTGGAGTGCTGGTGAACCCGCCCAATTTGGGCCGATGCAGGCTTCCAGTAGTCGCGGGTGGAGCAGGAATACTTGGTGAAGGTGCGGATGGAGCAAGAAAAACTCCTGCGCGCATGAGACAGGCATTCCTGCGCCCTGTTTTTTTTTTCTTCTGTTGCCACCTGGCAACCAAGTGTATATAAGCCAGCAAACGGTACACTGGACCACAGTTTCAACCGGGCCTCAGTTGGTCCGACAAGCCCGTGGGACCACTGAGGCCTGGTTGAAACTATGGCCCAGTGTACAGTTGGGCCAAACAAGATGCGTGAGATGCGGTCGCGTGCCGACGCGGCGCGGACAGAAAAAATCCACCTCGCCGCAGATTCCGGCTCGTCGAGCGTTGGCTTATTGACTACACACTTGCCCGGCGAACTCATTTTTGCACTATTTTTGTAGTCGTCGGTTGCAAAAGAACATGACCTGTCTTAAAGGCAGTGTCCAGGCAAAACCTTTGAGCTTGAGTGCTCATTAGATTATGATAGCGGGTCGACTCCACAGGCAAATGCCAAAGTTTCAGCGAATAAGTCGCAGAAATAAGCGAGATATCTGCCTTAGACCCAGTACCCAAACCGATCTCCAGTGCCCAGCCCGCCCACAGGCTTCTGCCATTTTGCGCGTGGAATTGGCGTAACGTGGAGCATCGCTGGAAAATATTGGACTGATTGTTGCAGTCTCTCTACTGTGATTGATTCATCTCCGTGTATGCGTCTCAAGTTCGCGTATGTGTTCTAAACATTCAGGTACTGTTACTCAACACTCCAGTTCTTCATCTTAAATGATCCTGGATCTACAGGCTACGGGTCTATGCTTGATGGAGTGTTCGACGATCACTTTATGTCCGGAGACGGCTATTCATACCGAAACTTACCTCAATCTGGTTAAACTTGTCAATAAGTAGCACTTTAACACAGATGCGGATCCCTAAGGGAATAGGAACTGACTGAGTGAGGCTGGAATTGAGGCAGCGAACTGGCGTTATCAATCGATAAAAAAATTTTCTCTGCGCCTTCTATGACGAGAGTGCTGCCGGGCATCTCGTCCGCATCAGTCAGAAAGGGGCTCGGAAAATGGTTTTCCCGAGCATTTTGTGATCTTTCAAGTTCATATCTGGTATGAGTGAGCCAAGCTGGCCTAGAAATCACAGAAACCCAGTACTCGACAGTTTTGCATTGACACTGCCTTTAAAATAAATTCCACCCACTCCTTGATCCTGCCATCCCCGTAGAAGGATCGTGGCAAGTCAAATGCAGGAAAAGGCGCAACTAACGGCGAAATAGGCGCTCCAACTCCACCTACTTTTGTGTTTGTCGCGTGGGTGTTATGCGGAGAGAAAGGGAGTGGGCCGGCGCTCCAAACACCGGAATGTCAGAGTACGCTCACTTTCGTCCCTTCCACTTACGTAATAATAGTTAAGCATACCTAGGACGAGCCGTTCGAGAACTGCGCTCCTACAACATAGACGTATCCACAGCCTGTGACTTCAAACTTCCAGATTCTTCGGTCACTGTGGTAGTAGAGACAGTCAAATCTTGTTACCTTTTCATACAATGCAATTATGCGCAACGATTGTGAAATCAATCGATAGCCGTGGCAATGATCAACACACGAACGTGGTAGTCTTTAAATGCTGCTGTAATATCAAACCGGGCCACACCACAATTCGTTAGAAGCATACAAAACACCATGGTGTCGACTGCAACACTAAATTTACTTGTACCGCTGATTCCTGACATGTCTAGACAACTAACGATGGCACAGCGTGCTCATCATTTGACCAGCGCTAAGGCCTAGGGCATGCTTCACAGCGACGCTGTCGCTGCGACCGTTCACCACCACAAGTCTACTCACAGTGCCAGCTCGGTATTCCATGCGAACTATGTGATAAGATTTGAGAACCTGCAACATTTTGTTCTCATCATTTCCATCCATTTTCTTCACTGTGACGGTGTCGCTGTGAAGTGTGCCATGAGCCTAACTCACCTTCCCTCCATTCCCGTTTAAACACCCTTGCCCATAGTGCCACGCAGCATGGAATACCAGATAAATGGCGGCTGTGCACATACAACCACTTTGGCGATTGCGAGTTCTGGGGTTCAGTTTAGTTTACCACTGGTCTTTACTGGGGAGTTTCTATCGATTGTTAATTTTTCCCACTCATGAAGGGGACATTCGCCTCTTTATATTGTCCAGCTTTTATTCATCTATTTATTATACTACCAGTCTGGCCGTCCGGCTAACGCCGGACTTCCAGACTTTTATTGATGCTCGATTCGCTCGCATACTGTATGTTGAAAGCAGGCACAAAAGTGTAAATGGATTGATTAAATCTGTATCCTTCCACGCACTTCTTCCGCTATCCTGAGATGCCCTCGATCCCGTAGTTGTTGCTTTCTCGCATATGAACGAAGTTACGCCCTCCCATAAGAGCGAAGTTAGTGGTCGTGAAGAATTGAGTGTAAACGATTCAGTGCGAATGTTATCTCGAAATGATTTAGGCTCAACTGGTTGTTGTGGTAATTCAAGTGATAAGGGGCCACCGGTGTATATAAACGCAAAGGAGGGAGTGGTTCATTCAAACACAAACAAAATGGGAAGAGAACACGGATACGAAAGGAAACAATGTACATCTAGGTGATTTAGGTGGGAGCGTCCGCAGAAACAGGGTAAGCGTAACTCTCATGCCGCACCCTTATCACACCGCTGGACCCGACTCCAGGCGTTTCCCCACTTTTGGACGCCGGCACACCCTTATCACACCGTTGGACCCGACTCCAGGCGTTTCCCCACTTTTGGACGCCGGCACACCCTTATCACACCGTTGGACCCGACTCCAGGCGTTTCCCCACTTTTGGACGCCGGCACACCCTTATCACACCGTTGGACCCGACTCCAGGGTTTCTGCACTTTTGGACGCCGGCGCACCCTTATCACACTGTTGGACCCGACTTCAGGCGTTTCCCCACTTTTGGACGCCGGCGCACCCTTATCACACTGTTAGACCCGACTCCAGGCGTTTCCCCACTTTTGGGCACCAGCGCACCCTTATCACACAGTTGGACCCGACCCCAGGCGTTTCCCCACTTTTGGGCACCAGCGCACCCTTATCACACTGTTGGACCCGACCCCAGGCGTTTCCCCACTTTTGGACGCCGCGCACCCTTATCACACTGTTGGACCCGACTCCAGGCGTTTCCCCACTTTTGGACGCCGGCGCACCCTTATCACACTGTTGGACCCGACTCCAGGCGTTTCCCCGACTTTGGACGCCGGCGCACCCTTATCACACTGTTGGACCCGACTCCAGGCGTTTCCCCACTTTTGGACGCCGCGCACCCTTATCACAGCCGTGGACCCGTCTCCCCCCACTTTGGGCGCCGGCGCACCCTTATCACAGCCGTGGACCCGTCTCCCCCCACTTTGGGCGCCGACGAACCCTTATCACAGCTGTGGACCCGTCTCCCCCCACTTTGGGCGCCGATGCACCCTTATCACAGCCGTGGACCCGTGTCCCCCACTTTGGGCGCCGGCGCACCCTTATCACAGCCGTGGACCCGTCTCCCCCCACTTTGGGCGCCGACGCACCCTTATCACAGCAGTGGACCCGTCTTCCCCCACTTTGGGTGCCGGCGCACCCTACGTCACAGCTGTGGACCCGTCTCCTCCACTTTTGAGCGCAGGCGCACCCCTATCACAGCAGTAGACTCGTCTCCCCCACTTTGGGCGTCGGTGCACCCTTATCACAGCCGTGGACCCGTCTCCCCCCACTTTGGGCGCCGACGCACCCTTATCACAGCAGTGGACCCGTCTCCCCCCATTTTGGGCGCCGACGCACCCTTATCGCAGTCGTGGACCCGTCTCCCCCCACTTTGGGCGCCGACGCAGCCTTATCACAGTGGTGGACCCGTCTCCCCCCCCCACTTTGGGTGCCGGCGCACCCTTATCATAGCCGTGGACCCGTCTCACTTTGGGCGCCGGCGCACCCTTATCACAGCAGTGGACCCGTCTCCAGACGCCGTCGCACCCCTATCACACGGTTGGAACCGTCTCGAGGCGTTTCCACACTTTCGAACGCCGGCCCACCCTTATCACATCGTTGGACCCATCTCCAGGCGTTTCCCCACTCATGGACGCCGGCGCACCCTTATCACACGGTTGGACCCGTCTCGAGGCGTTTCTCCACTTTTGGACGCCGGCGCACTCTTATCACACGGTGAGACGCCTTCTTCATCGACTGACCCGTTGCACATCGCTGGACCTTCTGCTCGACCACCTCCTTCTGCTCGACCACCTCTCTACCCCACTCCACCCTACCACACCCGTTCTTAGCCTTTTATAGGATCTCACAATCACCACCAATCATCATCACTGACCAATCACAGTGCGTGTGCACACGCACGCACAGAGTCACATAATGTCTGTAATACCAGTCTGGCCGTCCGGCTAACGCCGGACTTCCAGACTTTTATTGATGCTCGATTCGCTCGCATACTGTATGTTGAAAGCAGGCACAAAAGTGTAAATGGATTGATAAAATCTGTATCCTTCCACGCACTTCTTCCGCTATCCTGAGATGCCCTCGATCCCGTAGTTGTTGCTTTCTCGCATATGAACGAAGTTACGCCCTCCCATAAGAGCGAAGTTAGTGGTCGTGAAGAATTGAGTGTAAACGATTCAGTGCGAATGTTATCTCGAAATGATTTAGGCTCAACTGGTTGTTGTGGTAATTCAAGTGATAAGGGGCCACCGGTGTATATAAACGCAAAGGAGGGAGTGGTTCATTCAAACACAAACAAAATGGGAAGAGAACACGGATACGAAAGGAAACAATGTACATCTAGGTGATTTAGGTGGGAGCGTCCGCAGAAACAGGGTAAGCGTAACTCTCATGCCGCACCCTTATCACACCGCTGGACCCGACTCCAGGCGTTTCTGCACTTTTGGACGCCGGCGCACCCTTATCACACCGTTGGACCCGACTCCAGGCTTTTCCCCACTTTTGGACGCCGGCGTACCCTTATCACACTATTGGACCCGACTCCAGGCGTTTCCCCACTTTTGGACGCCGCGCACCCTTATCACACTGTTGGACCCGACTCCAGGCGTTTCCCCACTTTTGGACGCCGCGCACCCTTATCACACTGTTGGACCCGACTCCAGGCGTTTCCCCCACTTTTGGACGCCGCGCACCCTTATCACACTGTTGGACCCGACTCCAGGCGTTTCCCCACTTTTGGACGCCGGCGCACCCTTATCACACTGTTGGACCCGACTCCAGGCGTTTCCCCACTTTTGGACGCCGGCGCACCCTTATCACACTGTTGGACCCGACTCCAGGCGTTTCCCCCACTTTTGGACGCCGCGCACCCTTATCACAGCCGTGGACCCGTCTCCCCCCACTTTGGGCGCCGGCGCACCCTTATCACAGCCGTGGACCCGTCTCCCCCCCCACTTTGGGCGCCGACGCACCCTTATCACAGCAGTGGACCCGTCTCCCCCACTTTGGGCGCCGGCGCACCCTTATCACAGCCGTGGACCCGTCTCCCCCCACTTTGGGCGCCGGCGCACCCTTATCACAGCCGTGGACCCGTCTCCCCCCCCACTTTGGGCGCCGACGCACCCTTATCACAGCAGTGGACCCGTCTTCCCCCCACTTTGGGTGCCGGCGCACCCTTATCACAGCCGTGGACCCGTCTCCCCCCACTTTGGGCGCCGGCGCACCCTTATCACAGCCGTGGACCCGTCTCCCCCCACTTTGGGCGCCGGCGCACCCTTATCACAGCCGTGGACCCGTCTCCCCCACTTTGGGCGCCGGCGCACCCTTATCACAGCCGTGGACCCGTCTCCCCCCCCACTTTGGGCGCCGACGCACCCTTATCACAGCAGTGGACCCGTCTTCCCCCCACTTTGGGCGCCGGCGCACCCTTATCATAGCCGTGGACCCGTCTCCCCCCACTTTGGGCGCCGACGCACCCTTATCACAGCCGTGGACCCGTCTCCCCCCCCACTTTGGGCGCCGACGCACCCTTATCACAGCAGTGGACCCGTCTCCCCCCACTTTGGGCGCCGGCGCACCCTTATCACAGCCGTGGACCCGTCTCCCCCCCCACTTTGGGCGCCGACGCACCCTTATCACAGCAGTGGACCCGTCTCCCCCCACTTTGGGCGCCGGCGCACCCTTATCATAGCCGTGGACCCGTCTCCCCCCACTTTGGGCGCCGGCGCACCCTTATCACAGCAGTGGACCCGTCTCCCCCACTTTGGGCGCCGGCGCACCCTTATCACAGCCGTGGACCCGTCTCCCCCCCCACTTTGGGCGCCGACGCACCCTTATCACAGCAGTGGACCCGTCTCCCCCACTTTGGGCGCCGGCGCACCCTTATCACAGCCGTGGACCCGTCTCCCCCCACTTTGGGCGCCGGCGCACCCTTATCACAGCCGTGGACCCGTCTCCCCCCCCACTTTGGGCGCCGACGCACCCTTATCACAGCAGTGGACCCGTCTTCCCCCCACTTTGGGTGCCGGCGCACCCTTATCATAGCCGTGGACCCGTCTCCCTCCACTTTGGGTGCCGGCGCCACCCTTATCATAGCCGTGGACCCGTCTCCCCCCCCACTTTGGGCGCCGGCGCACCCTTATCACAGCAGTGGACCCGTCTCCAGGCGCCGTCGCACCCCTATCACACGGTTGGAACCGTCTCGAGGCGTTTCCACACTTTCGAACGCCGGCCCACCCTTATCACATCGTTGGACCCATCTCCAGGCGTTTCCCCACTCATGGACGCCGGCGCACCCTTATCACACGGTTGGACCCGTCTCGAGGCGTTTCTCCACTTTTGGACGCCGGCGCACTCTTATCACACGGTGAGACGCCTTCTTCATCGACGGACCCGTTGCACATCGCTGGACCTTCTGCTCGACCACCTCCTTCTGCTCGACCACCTCTCTACCCCACTCCACCCTACCACACCCGTTCTTAGCCTTTTATAGGATCTCACAATCACCACCAATCATCATCACTGACCAATCACAGTGCGTGTGCACACGCACGCACAGAGTCACATAATGTCTGTAATATATATAGAGTATGATATATAGAGTATGATAGTGCACATGTGATCGTGGTGGCAAAGCGGCGCACACGACCTATGGTTCGGTCCCGTACCAGACTAATCAAACCCTCCATCCCTCCGGGTTGAGCAAATTAGCACCAGAGGAGTTTAAAAAGATGTTGGTACCAGAGGAATTCGAGAAGATGAAGCGCTGATTTCGTGTATCATGATTCCGCCCCTCCCCCACAAGTCAGTACATAGGGTACAAACTCAGGGATGAGCGGATCATCCGTATCCGGTTATCCGTTTTGCCGTTATCCGTAGGGTTTGGCCTATCCGTTACCCGCACCGTTATTCGGGTTTTTTGGCACCAGATAACGGTGCGTATAAGGTCAAAATAAGTAGCCTCATTTCGAAAGTTCTCAACAGACGAGAATCTCCATTCCTAGAAGTATTACTCGATCTAGCACATTTTGCATCACCAGTGATCTACAATTTTATAGCAAGGTGGGAGAGAGCAATACAAGCTTGTACCTGCCCAAAAAGAAGTGCTCTCGTTCATGTTTCCTGGGTCGTCCGACAAAAGTCAGGCAATTACTCACCAATTATCTGTCCACCATCTACTTGTAAAATTATCAAGAATGTTGCCCAATGTTTGGTCATCAACAACGTTGAAATTGGTGACCTCGCAGCTAACCGATGAACGGTGCCTCTTCCTCGCAAGGTTCGTCTCGTCTAATCATTGAAACCTGTTTCCATCAATTTTTGAATGTATTGATAGAATAACTTTCGAAAGCCAAGATCTTCGTCAGCCAGTACTCTAAAGTTCATCAGAACTCCACAGAAGTTATATGAAGCAAAGTTTCAGCCCAGTTCAGCTATGCACCCCACCCCAGCATAAACGCTCGGGAGGATTAAGCTGTGAATACTCCAACTTTGTACAGACACGTGAAGACATGGACACGTATCATCTCAAGCAACTAATGTGCCAATCAAGTCGACAAGTATCTAATTGTCACTGGAAACTTGTTTTTACGGCAAATTCTAGTTACTATGCTTACACCTCTTCATAATGACGCCATGCTCAGTGTCGTGTTCAGAATAACGAATTTTGATGACAAATAAAACGAAGAATTTATGCTAATTCTTCTCTACAATATTCTTGTCGTATCTCAACTTCATCATTATTAACATTCTACTTATCATTATTATCACTCCATTATAGAATGTGGTGTTTTGTAGCACCTGCATCATTTATCCGTTATCCGTTATCCGATGTCCGTTATTGGCTCATTTTTGGCCTATCCGTTATCCGCACCGTTATCCAGATCGTGGAAAATCTCGTATCCGCTCATCCCTTGTAGAAACGCATTCAATGCCTCTGCAGTGCTCAGATGGAGTCGAGTGCATGGTTTATCCGCGAACGGGATTGATGAACGCCAACCACTTAATCCAGTTAATTGTTGTATGCTGTCGATAATTTTCAAATGTTGAGGCAAGCGTTTTACTAATTGTTTGCCGTGCATAACAGATAATTCCCAAATAACGAATGAGAACTGTATGTTTAGGAGTTTTTTTACTGGTCCAATTCGATTTGTTATTGTCTTATTATTTACACACATGTGATTTCTTCGCGTTGATGTACAGCAAGTTTGGAGACTTTTAATGAGGTGGGGACACAAATGTTGCATATAAAGCAGCAGCCCAGTGCACAGCCACCTATTCGCAACGGCAGCATTCCTGAATTCCCCAATGGCACAGTTATCAGCACATTCCCTCGTTTGAATTTCATATGTATGCACATCTTTTTCTGTTCTTTTACTGTTTTCATTTTGTCTCTTTTCTTATCCTACATGGAAAAGTCCCCGCTCTTACTACGCATCCTCGCTACCTACCATTGCAAGCAACCAAATAACTTACAGCAGATCAGAAACCTTGTTTATTCATTTCTGCACTACCAAGGTGTAGTCATATCTTCTTATCCTACATGGAAAAGTCCCCGCTCTTACTACGCATCCTCGCTACCTACCATTGCAAGCAACCAAATAACTTACAGCAGATCAGAAACCTTGTTTATTCATTTCTGCACTACCAAGGTGTAGTCATAAACCACTTAATCCAGTTAATTGTTGTATGCTGTCGATAATTTTCAAATGTTGAGGCAAGCGTTTTACTAATTGTTTGCCGTGCATAACAGATAATTCCCAAATAACGAATGAGAACTGTATGTTTAGGAGTTTTTTTACTGGTCCAATTCGATTTGTTATTGTCTTATTATTTACACACATGTGATTTCTTCGCGTTGATGTACAGCAAGTTTGGAGACTTTTAATGAGGTGGGGACACAAATGTTGCATATAAAGCAGCAGCCCAGTGCACAGCCACCTATTCGCAACGGCAGCATTCCTGAATTCCCCAATGGCACAGTTATCAGCACATTCCCTCGTTTGAATTTCATATGTATGCACATCTTTTTCTGTTCTTTTACTGTTTTCATTTTGTCTCTTTTCTTATCCTACATGGAAAAGTCCCCGCTCTTACTACGCATCCTCGCTACCTACCATTGCAAGCAACCAAATAACTTACAGCAGATCAGAAACCTTGTTTATTCATTTCTGCACTACCAAGGTGTAGTCATAAATGAAGATTTCCCGCAAACTAATTATTACATGGTACGCCTGAGGAGCTTCTTGGAGCTATTGACGAACAATGACACTTCATTTTGGTCACTGCATGTTTAGGTTGCTTGGAGGTCATATTTTTGTTTTCCTGGCAGCGCAACATGTCAGAAAGGCAGAATTTCGTTGAAAAAAAAGTCGAAGGCAATATCCATGCACAGGATAACTGGGTGAGGATGTAGATGGCACTAAGGCTAATGCCACTTCCTACAAGTGTGTGGGCGTGCGCGAGAAATACATCATTGGGTTTTCGGATGTCAGGTATGTCCTACTCCTGACTATCCAGTGCAAGACACATCTCATCGAGCATGCGCTGCAGATGAGAGATAATGACTATCAGAAGATGGTTGGATGAGCAGCTGGTGAGCTGTTTATGACCACACAAGCCTAACAAGCAACCCTTAGCTGCAGGACTAAAGTAGAAGGTTGAAGTATCCGTTTGACCTTGAAGTTCTCTAGTTTCGTCGACAATATGCTCTCCACTATGTCCAACAGTATAGCCAGAAGCAACAATACAAAAAGATGGGAAAATTAGAATCTAACAGAATCAGTAGGAAATTATCAGTCAAGAACGAATAGCAGAGGATGAAAAACAAGCTGTGAATGGCCTACATCACATCATCTATCCCGAAAATATCCAACATATCAGTATTAGCCTGTTCAGCAATGTAGATGCTCGGCTGAAAGCACACTGAAGCGATCTGAGCTGTCAACGCGTGGATCTGCGAACGGTTGGGTTGGAACTTGCTTTGCGAGAACTTATTAGCCGTAGAACCCAAAATGTTAGAGGCTTACAAAGTAAACCTTGAGTACGACTCGTGGAAGGGAATTTGTAAAAATCTGCGAGGGGCTCAATTTTTATTATATTTCTCAGCCATCCATAGTTCATTTTATTAGTATGGAGGTATGGCTCGCTGTAGTTCTTCATTTGAGATGTCATTGCCAAGAAGAGCGCTGCGTAAAAGCCATTCAGAATTAAATGACCTCAAGGAATCTTTATACACAATTCGACAACAGGATACACCAAAGAGCAAGGGTTCCCTTAGAAATCTGCGCGGATTTGTTGTGGAGGAAAACGAGAAGAACATGCGACCAACCAGACAATAACACTTAACATTAATCATAGACCGCAAAGTACTGAGAACAGAAATGACTGCACTGCTCTCTAGGGCATACACAGAGCAGTGATTGTTAGGCAACAAATCCTGGACGGTGCTTCCATCGCACCTCTGTGAACCAGTTACTTAGAGTTATTCCCATTGTGACACAATTTTTGGCCCACTATATGATGTGACCAAGACTACTGTTCGCAGTAACGTCCTTCACATATCAGTCACGTGGAACTATGAGGATGCTGTTCGCTACGATCAAACTCCGAGCCCCTGTCTCTCGTATTTCATACGATTGTCTTTTTTTTTGAAATTGAAAATCAGTTTTTTCATGATCAGTCAACATTGTGGTACTCACAATTTTCAGATTTTTCTCCAACGGGGGAGGCGAAGGTTATCAAAATGAAAGCTTTATTAGTTATTTTAATATGCTGTGGTATCACCGCTGCCACGGATTGTCCCAAAACCTCCAAATTGACCGAGACGACGATCACACAATATCAGTTCGGTGAGTTGCTTCAAAGTAGTAGGAGAGACTCGCTGTGAGTCGAATGTAGGTCCAAGATTATAAGATCGCGCATCAAAACACGCAACGGAATGCGTTTGCTTTGGTTAGTTGGATCCCTTCTCCTTTATGTTGGAGGATATACCTCAATTGAGTTCCATCTAATTTTTATCGTCCACCGCATCCCAAGCCGACGCGGAACAGTGCTCTTCATGAATCCTCTAAGACACCAAAATGAGCCTTGACATCTATTTTGGAAGCATAAGGATCCAATGTGTAAGGCTATGATCATGAAGATCGAATGAGTGGTGCTATGAGATCACGATGACTTGAAGGCAGCGTCCCACGTCAAGATCGTTTTTGAGATTTCACGGTTAAAATCTTCAGGAGCTAACGATCACAACGGTAAAAGTAATTCTATGCAATACTGCTGGAAACGTCCATTTCCGAGGCCCAATTTTTAATGGGCATTTGAGAGGAGCTGAGAAACTTTCTGAATAATTAATTCCAGAAAGCGCACCTCCTGAGGAAATTCGTATTCCTTGTGAGAGTTCCTCATCAACTCCCTAACGGAATAGAAGCTGCTCTTCACTTGCGGCGAGCAAGGGAATACGTTGAGAAATCCCTGCTATTCCACATTAGCTCCGGAGCAGGGATTCCAGACCGTGAACTCCTTTGCTAGTCATAAATGGAAGACTGTTTCTATCTTGTTACGGAGTTGATGAGGGACTCTCACGAGGAATATGAATTTCCTTAGTGGTGCGCGTCCTGGAGTGAGTTATCCGGAAAGTTTCTTTCCGCCCCCGTCTGCTTAAAAATTGGTTCTCGGAAAAGGAAGTTTCCAGCAGTCTTGCATAGAATCACGTATACCGTTGCGATCACCAGCTCCTGGAGATTCTTTTAATCTTGAAATCTCAGGAACGATCTTGAGGTGGGACGCTGCCTTTAAAGGCAGCACTCACGGAAATTTCTGGGTTGAAGATTTCGTGGTATATCGGGGTTTCTAGAGACGATGAACTCAGTGACGACGATGAAGTTTCGTGAAACACGCGAAAAACACAGAAAATGATGGCGGTATTTCATGTGTGTCCACAGCGCGGACGAGTGTTCTGTGATGGGTCCCGCCACGGAGCCCTGAAAATGGTACGTATTTCATAAACATGCCCCCGCTGAACCACATGCGCACACCCTGTCAACGGCGTTAGTTGGCGCGACGGAACCCTAATATCCAGAGCGGCAGATGTGTCCGCGGCAGTATCTTCGCAGGCAGGCGGCCATTCATGGTGTTCAACTTACTGTTGCGATTGTCAAGCGGCCGGCTACATAGTAAGCGACCCATTTCAGAAGTGAAAATTTCCATGAGTGCTACCTTTAAGGCAACAACCATGGCAGCTCCGCCATTTCTGAGTTTGCAGTAATCTTAAGGTTAGCACTATGTTAAATGTTGAATCATAATTGATCTTATCAAATCCCTGAGAAAAAAGGATTTGCTCGGTTCTGGTGCGACACGTTGAAAAGGTTTGATGGTGCGTTGAACAGGGTGAAAATGGAAGGTTGGGTGAAGGCTAACTTTATCATGATGAGAGTTGGTGAATGCAATCAAGAAAACACAGTCATTTAATGCGTAACTCATTGAAAAACTGGAACAGATTCAGGTTTTTATATATTAAGGATGCTGACGTGTACATGCAGCTTTCGAAGTAGAATTATTGGAATCATTTTTTTCGGGCTCTGGAACACTAAATATATGGGGCATAAAAGTCATCGTGGGTGCCGCTTCTAATAAATGTTTTGCTACACAGTATTGCTCGTATGGGGCAAGGAACTGGTGAACTATTTATTCATTTGCCATAAGTTGAGCTCACGTGGTAGGCAATAGCGGCAGACGCTGGGGCGAGGGTGGGGGGGGGGGGTGGCGACCGAAATTATACCATAAAACAAATAAAAATCTTGTTTCGGTTCATTTCCATTGTTTATTTTCACTGTTATTTTCGAAATAATTTTTATTAGTAATTCATCATTGTGATTAATATTTTCATTAGTTTTATTTTGATATTATTTCTGCAGTGCATTGAGGTGACTACAGGATAGCTATTGAGTATTGATCGCTCAATTTTCTAACCTCCTGCGGGTCAGCATATGTACTAAATGTTTCAATCAAGCATTAGCCATCATCATATAACATGCTGCTCGGAGTAGTCAGCAACGAAGTGGTGCAGGCCCTCAGTCGCCGCTCAAATAAGATTTCAGTTGACCGTGAGACAACGACGTCGGTCTTGTCCAGTTTCTCTGGGATGCTGCCCTGAGGGTGTTCAAGCTTTTGTGGCTAATAACAGATCTTAACTTTTAAGAAGCTCGAAACAAAGCAGCGGAGAGGGTTGAGATCGGAGGGTAGGAGGAACATATATCTCAACCAGTGGCGGACGCAGAATGTGGGCGGAAGGGAGAGTGGGCGTGGGGAGAAAGTGGGGTCTCCGCCGCTTTGGAGACCCAGATAGAAAATAAGATTAATAAAATTATTCATAATAATAATAAATAACAAATAAAAATTATGTTGCAAATAAAAAAAATAAACAATTAAAAATAAACTGATACCAGATTTTTATTTGTATTGCAAAGTGATTTCGAAAACTTGCCGACCCATTTTCGCGGAGGGGGGGGGGGCGTCCGTCTGATCTCAACTCCACTGATTGGAAAAGTCAGTGTCACAGAAGGCGAAAGTGGATTTTGTGGCCCGATGAGGGGCCCAATCTTGTTACGTATTCAATCACCTTGTGTATTTGTGTATCTTAATATCAGAAATCCACGGATCTCCCTCATAAGAGGGATCCCAGCCGGTTAGTCGCGAGGCTACGTGGCGCGTCCCCAGGTGGCGGATAGGGGGCTAATCGCGGACCACACGCGACCTTGTGCCTGCCCTGAGACGCGGGTGGATTCAGGGGATGGACTCCCTGTTTCTGCAGTGTCGGAACGATCCATACCTTCTGCCAGCGCGTGGGTGTGTTCATGCATGCGTGCGTGAGTGTACTTGCGTGTCTGCAGATTGTATCCTGCACATCTATCCGACCAAAAGCCCTGCATTCAAGTGACTGGGAGGTACAAGGGAGGCGGTTCGGAGTCGCCTCCAACAAATAAGCTCCATCGTCCACTCCCGGGAAGCCCGGCTAACTTCCCGGTGAAATCCTACCCTAGCTACCCGCGGGGGAATAGAGCCCAGCAAGCTATCTCCTAAGGGTTTTCTTTTTCTTAAAGCTCGACACAGCAATAATAAAGAGTGTTCCCCTGATCTCGGAAGAGTCACTGGTACGGCGGCGCCAGTGAGGACGAGGTCCGAGGGGTTATCTAGGCTGCCTAAAACCAGAAGGACTATGATGACGATCTGTACCTTCAACGCACGCACGCTTGCATCGGAGGCTTCTATCGAGGATTTGATGATGCAGGCCAGGAAGATCAGGTACGACGTCATCGGACTGACCGAGACGAGGAGACACCGGCCACTGAACGCCACCTTCGACACTGGAGAAGAACTGTTCCTTGGAACCTGCGACAGTAGAGGAGTTGGTGGAGTCGGTGTCCTCGTCAACACGAACTTGGCCATGAACATCGATTCGTTCGAACAGCTAACAACCCGAATCGGACGTTTGCGACTGAGAAGATGTGGATCAATACCGGCCTTGACAATCTTCGTCGCCTATGCTCCAACATCCAGCTACGACGATGAAGAAATCGAGGCCTTCTACATGGACTTGGAGAAGTTCTACAGGGAAGACCACACTTTCTACAAGGTCATTGTTGGCGACTTCAACGCCAAGATTGGCCCTAGGAGAACGCCTGAGGAACTTCACATCGGTACCCACGGCCTACAGTGGAACGAACAGGGAGAGAGGCTGTCTGAGTTCATCATGACGACGAAGACCATCCATGGTAACTCACAGTTTCAGAAGCCAACCTCCCTACGGTGGACGTGGGAGTCACCCGGTGGAGAGTACCATAATGAAATTGACCACATCATCGTCAATCGAAGGTTCTGCCTGACCGACGTCGGTGTTGTACCGAAGTTCTACACCGGATCAGACCATCGCCTCCTTCGTGCAAGATTCTTCTTCTCGCGCAAAGGAGAGAAAGCCGCGAAGTTCAAGAAGAGGGCTCCCAAATCCGTCATCAATTGGGATCTCTTCACTTCGTTAGCCGGCTTTTGGGAAGATGCCGTTGTCGACAACATCGACGAAGAATACGATCGGCTTGTTCAACATCTCTGCGACAGCGCAAGGAGAGCCGAGGGCTCAAGATCCACCAAAAGACGACTGTCTTACGAGACCCTCGAGCTGATACGCCAGCGCGGAGTCGCGAGAGCCGCAGGCAACTACCAACTGACGTCCGAGCTCGCAAAACGGTGCAGAGAAGCGATAAAAGAAGACCTTAAAGAGAGACGAGCAGCAGTATTGGCCGAAGCCGCAGAGGCAGGAAGAAGCATTCGCAACGCCCGCCGTGACTTCGCCAATCGTAAGACCAAGATGACCGCCCTCCGGCGCCCAGAAGGAACAATTTCTTCATCAAGACGGGTAATGGAGAAGGTCATCCACGACTTCTACTCGGATCTCTTCGATAGCCACGTCCATCTCCCCCAATATCACCCAAGGGAGGATGGATACGTTGTCCCATCAGTTCTCCCTTCCGAAGTCCGACATGCCATCAAGTCGGTGAAGAATCGTACAGCACCGGGCCCCGACAGGATTCGACCGGAACATCTGAAGAACCTACCGCCAGTTCTTATCACCACCTTGGCTAGGCTCTTCACGCGGTACCTGTCGGAATGCAAGGTACCGAACCAATGGAAGACCAGCAGGACCGTGCTGCTGTACAAGAAGGGAGACCCACAGGACATCGGCAATTATCGCCCCATCTGTCTGTTGTCCGTCATCTACAAGCTTTTCACTCGAGTGATTCTAAATAGGATCGAAAGGACATTAGATGAAGGACAGCCGTGCGAGCAAGCAGGGTTTCGAAAAGGATTCAGTACGATCGATCACATACACACGGTCACTAGACTCATTGAAGTATCGCGAGAGTATAAGATGCCTCTCTGTCTCACGTTCATCGATTTGAAGAAAGCCTTCGACTCTGTGGAGACAGAGGCGGTCCTCAAAGCCCTGGGCAACCAGGGCATACCTACTCAGTACATCAAGATATTTCGTGAGCTCTACAGCAACTTCACGACCAGGATTTCTCCATTCTACGACGACATCACTATCGACGTCAAGAGAGGGGTTCGACAAGGCGACACCGTGTCGCCAAAACTATTCAGCGCCACTCTCGAAGACGTCATGCGAAGACTGGAATGGGATTGCATGGGAGTGCAAGTTGATGGCCGGCGACTTAACCACCTTCGCTTCGCTGACGACATCGTCCTTATAACACCAACTATCGGCGAAGCGGAACGGATGCTGGCCGACTTTGACGACGCGTGTGGAAAGATCGGTCTCCAACTGAACCTGACGAAGACGATGTTCATGAGGAACGGATGGGTCCCGGATGCCCCATTCTCGCTCAACGGAACGACCATATCCGAATGCTCCAGCTACGTATATCTAGGTCGGGAAGTCAACATGATGAACGATCTCGCTCCAGAGCTGGGCAGGAGGAAGCGAGCGGCTTGGGGAGCCTACAAGAGCATCGAGGACGTAGTGAAGAAGACGAAGAACACCAGGCTCCGTGCCCACCTCTTCAATACAACGGTTCTCCCTGCTTTGACGTACGCCTCGGAAACCTGGGCGTTACGCAAGCAGGATGAGAATGCGGTCAACGTCATCGAACGCTCCATCGAGAGGGTGATGCTAGGAATAACCCGCCTCACACAAGTGAGGGCTGGAATACGGAGTTCCACCCTTCGTGAACAGTCGAAGATCAGGGACGCTGCCGCTTACGCCAAGTTGAGTAAGATCAGGTGGGCCGGACACGTGATGCGTCTTAACGACCACCGTTGGACAAGAGCCGTCAGCGACTGGACTCCACGGGACGTTAAGCGCACGACAGGAAGACCACCGACCCGATGGTCAGACTTCTTCACGAAGTCCTTCAAGGAAAGATATAATGCTCTTCGTGTCCCTCGAACGGACAGAATCCACTGGACAACTCTGGCTCGCGAGAGGGACAAATGGAAGGATTGCTGGCGCCCGCTCGGTACATCCGAAGATCAACGGGAGTCAAGGTGATCAAGGTGATCAATATCAGAAATAGAATATGTTGTCACGTAGCTTCCTGATGAGAACGTCGTCAGCGTTTGCCAATTTTACCACGAACAACAACGAAGTGGACCTTCCTGAAATCAACCGTCCCAGATCATAGCACACCAAAGAACGACGCCCATTCGATAACCATCTGCTTTCTATGGTACTCGGATACAACTACAACGGTTGCGTTGGATTCCACAGATTTCACGCAGCTCTAATAGTAAACAATTTTCGTCTGTGAAAACGAGGCTGCGGAGGCGAAGATTTCTTCTGCAACTTTTTAAAACTCAATCCCAAATTCCCCCGCACTCAATTCGACAGTGTGCTGGCTCAGAATAATAAAGAACTGTGCTGCTCCAGCCAAGGTTTCGCGATATTGTGAGCGGTTTTTTTTGTGATATTCAAGTTAGAAGCTATTCGAATCAAGCTGGTCGAGTTGTCGCTGGCAATACTCTTCTCGAAGGTGCCCACGTCAACGGTGAGATGGAAATGGATTGAGGTTATCCCGGTTTCTGAAGTGGGAGAACATAACCCCTCTCCTTTTGGTGTCCTACAATATTCCCGATTGGTGCAGTGAAATCGGAGCGTTCAGCAAATTTAGTAACACGGATTGTGCAATCGCTGAAGGTGCCGAGCTTCTGCCAGGCGAACACGTTAGTTCTCTTTCCAGCAATTAGATTTCGTAGACCAGTTATTCGGCCCACGTCCTTCCGGAATTGCAATTACGTGAAATTCTAGACGACCTGACCCGGCCTGCGGAAACACACCCAATAGAATTAAAGAACGAAGACTGGAAGTCTGTCTGATGCGCAATGAGCGCAGCGCAGAGTCAGCACTAACGGATTGCTATGTGTTTTGTAAAGTTAGCTTTCCTAGTAGGGAAAATTGCAAAGAACGAAGGCGATATCGAAATCTGTGTGGGCTCCCATTTCGACTCACAGGGTAGAGGCTTTTTTCAGGGAGACCTTGCTTTCGCACGTGGAAAATATGAAGTGGAGATAGTAACTAGGAATGTATTTTTATATATTTGTGGTTGAGGTGTTGTGTGGTTGTTTTCAGAAAATTTTTGTTTTGCGCAAAGGTGCGCATTTACAATTGCATCAAGCAACCAATTGAATGAACAGTCTTTTTCAGTAGCGAAAGTTTTGGTGGAATCAATGGATGCGCGAGGAAACCAGGATAAAGAGATTTTCAACTACAAATTGAAGCTCGAAAAGTATTATCAGGCCCCCTACGTCTCCCCGTTCGATGTAAGCTCACTCTCTTTGTTTGAAGACGCCAATACAGGGGGATAGGCACAAGATATTGTACACACAATATGTATAGGATTCAACGAGATACTGGAAAACATTTCAGCGCAAATTTATAGTGCAGATCCTCAGCACTGTCGACAGTACTGTTTACGCCCGCAATTCTAGCGTAACACAGCGAGCAGTTCAGTGTATAGCAACGGTTCCAAGTCCAATGAAGCATTATCTCAATTTTCTGAGTCAATGTAGCATTTTTTATCTAGCATCTCATTTAATCGCTAATTTCTTCCTGTTTTCCTGAACAGAAATTCTTCGAAAGCAAATTTGGTGAAGATTAGCTAATACACGAGCAATGGAGTAGCCGTAATTTTCCTTCCTATGCTTGTTCTAATCCGTTCTCGTGAAAAACCGCAGGAACACTTGGAACATGCACTACTTCCGCTTACCAAAACCGACAATGAGACTCTTCTCGAAGATTTTGTGACTTTCGTGGGAAAAATCTTCATAATGACCCATATCTTTCGAAAATGTGTTACAATGAGGACTGCTCCACAGCGGTGGCCCGCAGCAAAACCAGATGTTGATTTCAAAAATATAACATGTTGAGCTTTTCCTATTCATCACAAAACAGCATGACAATACTCGAGTTTCTGACAGAGAAATACATAAGCCAACGTTGTACCATAGTTTGTGTCCTCCCCTCCCCCTCTCGTGCATTATGTGTAGGTTGGACTATGATCTTGTATGATTTATTCAGTGGTGGTCTTCTTACTACATTCCTGAAACGATCACGATAATAAGTAGAAGTGATAGCCCTTGTGATGTTACCCTTCGAACTAAAGAAAGCTACATTGTAGTAGGTAGGTACAACATGTTTCCTAATCAAAGTGCTTTTCTAATCTGATAATTTTCTATAACATTATTCAGGAGACCAGAACAATTTCGACGTTGTGAGGAAATTTAGCGAACTTACAAACGATGAAAAGAAATGGTTGGGAGAGCAGTGATCTTCAGCTTTACTGCCTTTTGAAAAAGATTCATTCGTCGTTCGCAGATAAATGAGCAACTATCGTATTTTATGGGGTTTGCTACAGAAATAGAATTTTATTTGAATGTGTTAGGGAAAGGGGTGTGTTCATGAAGAAATGGAAGGAGAGAAAGGCTGGAGCGAATGTGAAGTGGTGGAAATTCACAGAATAAATACTACTCACGGCTGAGCTTTGAAATTTACTGTTTTACGATAGAGGTTATTAGTGATCGAGCAAAGATGGACCTGACACTTGGCATTTTCTTTGTAGTGAACACCGGCGCACCCCTCCTCCGTCGGACTTCACATTTTTAAGCGTTTCACCACTTTTGGACGGTAGTGCACTCCTACAGCAACAGTAGACCTCTCGTAGAGCACTTTCTCCATTCTAGGCCACGCCCCCTGAATTTCATTTCACACTGATAAAAAAACACACACACATTCAGAATAAGCCCGTTATTATAAGTCATGATCACGATTATTAGGTTGGTGCAAAAATAATGCGCGTTTTTCGTTACTTCATCTTCGGCGCAGAAAACTTCCGAAGTTTCTTACAACCGGCATGAGAAGTTGGTGATGGTTCTGTAGCAAATTTCAAGCTCTTTTCTATATCTTACACATTCTGAACGAAATCCATGCCTTTGTTGAATTTTTAGTTCTTGAATGAAAGGCGCCAAAACAAGTTTTCTGCCAAACTCACTTCAGCCGAGCTAAAACTCGGCGGCAACGCAGCAGGAACCGCTCGGAATACCACCGTAGTTCTGGCAAAGGAATTGTGAGCGAATGCATTCTGCCAAGCTACTTCCGGATTTTTCGACTTGGTGTGCCTTGCTTCGAAAGTAAAGAGTGGCGCACAGGTCTTTCTGGGGTTTCCGACCCCCAACTGATGACAATAATCAAAGAGCACCCATTCAAAAGGACATATTTGGTTTCGCAGAACCTCGCCGGTAATTGTTTTCAGACCATTCCTTCCTCCAGTAAGAATGGGAGGATGAAAGAGCTCGACGGGTAGATGTCGCGCATACAGAACGAGTATCAGGTTGATTCTCGTTATGAGGTCTACTTCGTGCTATTGCAGTGAAAGAATTGCTACCAAACACTAGGTCGCTCAGCAGTAAACCATGTATGTAGACCCTCTACGACAAAATGAAGTGTCTTGCTCCCAATTGGACGAGAAAGATGTACCGAAAATTCCCAGGAACCGAAGCAATACTAAAATAGGCTTACGGCGACTTTATGGTAACCTGCTCCAAAAATCGTTCACAACAGCTTACTCATTCTTTCTGATCTGGGAAGTCCTTTCAAGATGTAAACGAAATAAATTAGAAACGCAACTGTGTGAGTCCAGCGTTGTTCAATAAAATCTACTCTTCTACACAGCACCATCCGGGCACACCTTGCATAACAGATACTCCACAGGCTGGAACAACTGCGCTAGGACTCATATATGTATCATAATCAGCAAACATCTCGCTCACCGACCACCACTTCGCTGAGAAATTGGAGGACTGCTTTCGCGAGAATTTTCTCGAAGACTAAAGGAATACCAAAATCGCCCTCAGGAAGTTCGTTGATCCTAGAAGGCCCTTTCAGAATCGTACGCTAATCGGGGAACATCTACTTCATTGCTAAAGATTTGCAGATTATAATGATTCCAAGCCTTTTGAAAAAAAAAACATTGGTTCTAAAAGGAGTTAAGAAAGTCATTTGGAGCTGGTCTAAAAATTAAAATGCCAATTTCTTCGGTTTTCCCAAAGTAGATGTAAAGTTTTATATCTATCTGTGCAGGGAAATGAAATGGTGATTTAAATTGAGCACTCCTCTCCTCAACATTTCAGTATGAGAGCTATTCGCGCACTCTACCAGCTGGAGCCAGAGACAGAAACAAACCGTCAAATTTGTCGAAATTTTCATCTTATTGAATCTCGAGAATAATGCAAGCGCCGGGATTTTCAAGTGACTATCTGAATGCCTGTTAGTAGCACAAATCGGAGAAAAATTGGCAGCCGAAGTGCATGCTTCCTGCTTGTAATCACCATGAGTCCTTTTTTTCGCATTTTTAAAGCCATGTTGATGGTCCTGGTTCTTCCCTGAGGTGGAACACTGCGCAACAAAACTGCTATAGCAAAACGCGTTCTAATGTTCGGAATAAAATCACATTTTCCCGTGATTCGATATACCTTTGCAAGAGAGAAACGAAAATATTTCCGAAAGTACTGAATTTTGAGCTTTAAACGCAAAGATTGAGGGCAATTCCATTGAGAAACAATTTCTTAAAAAGGAGAGCAGAAGTAAGAATGAGAACACCTTGCCTCATCACATTTGCGAGTATTGTTCTGATAGTTCATTCCAAGCTTGAGATACGGATTTTATAGTTCCATCAGTTGACAGCGCGAAGTTGGCAGCGTGCTAAATATGTGGCCGCCACTGTATTTCTTAACTGTTTCAATCAAGCAGTAGCTATCATCATATAAGGTGCTGCTCAGAGTAGTCAGCTTCGACCTTGGTTCAGGGTCTCAGTCGCCGCTCAAAAAAGACTTCAGTTGGCTGTGGAGACGATGATGTCAGCCCTGCTGCACTTTCTCTCGAATGCTGCTCTAAGGGAGTTCAAGCTTCTGTGGCTACTAGCAGCCACCTTGACCTATGAGAAGCTCAAAACAAAGCAGCGCAGAGGGTTGAGATCAGAAAGTAGGAAGGCCATATATCGTAGCCTCACTCATTGGAAAAGTCAGTGTCACACAAGGCGAAAGTGGATGTTGTGGCCTGATGAGGGGTTCAATCTTGTTATGTGGCTAACCACCTTGTGCACTTGTGTGTCTTTACATCTGGAAAAAGTGCGTGTTGCCATTTAGCTTCCCGGTGAGAACGCCTCAGTTTACGTCGATTTTACCGCAACAGCGAGGAGGAGATTTCCGAAGTCGGCTGATCTCGGACCATGGCGCATTAAAGAAACGAATCCCATTTGATCACCATTCACTTAATACATTTTCTACGGTTCTCTGATAGAGCTACAATAGTTGTGTTGGGTTCCACATATTTCACGCAACTCTAGTAGTAAAAACCTTTTCGTATGTGAAAACGAAGCTGAGGAAGCGACCACGAAGATTTCTTCTGCCGCACTCAATTCGACAATGCGCTGGCTCAGAACAACCGGGAAAAGCGAGTTAGAAGCTGCTCGATTCAAGTTGATCGAGCGCACACCGCATTTTCATCCTTCTCAACGTGTGGTCGAAAACTGAAGTTCATTTGTTTGCCATAGCGCGCTCATCGATACATGAAATATTAGGTTGGTTCGAAAGTCTTGCCCCTAATTTCATACTTCTTTCAAAGAATGTTGTGCTCATTGTGAATAGATATCAATCAACAAAATAATTACCTTCATGATCCACGAGGTATGGCCAACGCTTCATCAAAGCATCAGCTCCAAAAATCAAGAACCTTGGCAGCTGCGACTCTAAGATGTTTGAGATCTCACTTTTCGGTTTGGTCCAATCATCGAATTTGTTTTCTCGTAGATACAGCTTCAGGGCTCCGAGCAAGTGGTTTTCAGACAGGGATACGTCGGGAGAATAAGCAGGTAGTGGTAGATCTTCCCAACCTAATTCGGCAATTTTTTGGCTGGTAAGCTTTGCCACCTGAGGTCGGGCGTTTTCATGAAGTGGAACAACATGGTCAATTTTTCCTCGCTCCAGGCGAATTGCGTCTGACAGTTTGTGTAGTTGAGAAGAGCAGAACTAGGCAGTCACGGTGGTCCATGCGTCAGCAGTTCTTGATGCATCGTTCCCTCGGAATTCCACCAACAACACAAAAAAACCCTCTTTCGTGCACTTCTCCTTTCGGCTGTTTTGAAGATGGTTCGCTACGCACGACTCAACTTTTCTCTCGTGTATGTTTACCATACAGACCCAACTCTCATCTCCGATAATGAGCTTGCAAAGAAACTTCCTCCTGTGTGGACGCAGCAGCAAAGATTAGCCCACATTCAATCTTGCAAGGCACTATGTTTGTGGGGGACCCAACCCGTCATCAGTTTTCTGTAACTCAGCGCTTCGAGCTGTCTAGCGATTATTGTACGGCTGAAGCCAGGTGTATGCTATAGTTCACATGTAGTGGCATTTTGATTTAAAGTCTATGGAATTCTAGATCCTAAAAAATATCTTGGCGCCAAAGATTCGGACCAACCTAATACTCAGCTATTCTTAATTTTTGATTTCCAAAGAAAAATTAAAGAGTGCGAACTGAAGCCATGGAGCAGTGAAAAAGCCGCCGTCAACCTAGTTTCTTGCTGTCATGAAATAACCATTTTCAAACGAATTTTATACCGATTGAAAGAAGAGCGCGTTTCAACAACAGTGTGCAACAAACAACAAGCTGCAGCAAAAGTATTGACCGCCTTTGGTTACACATAATTTGTATAGAAAATCGAAATAGGATGGAAGACAAAGTTATAGCCGTGGTGATGTTACCCTTCAACCTAAAGAAAGCCACGCTGTAATAGGTAGGTACAACAAGTTTCCCGAATCAATTTGATCTTATAATCTAATCATTTTCTATAACATTATTCAGGGCACGAGGACAAGTTCGACGTTGCGAGAAGATTTAGTGAGCTCCCAAAAGATGAAAAGAAATCGTTGGAAGAGAGGTGATCTTCAGAGCTTTTGAAGACTATTCATTAGTCCTTGGTAAAGGAATGAGCAATCTTCGCGTTTCATTGGGTTCACTACAAAAACAAAATTTCACTTCAATGTGTAAGGGGGAGTCTGGATCAAGACTCATATTCGTTAGGGCTGACATTTTTTTATGTTGTGACAATTGGAAAGTAATTGGCATACTCAACACAGAGTTCTGCGTACAAAATACTTTCTCGAGTGAGATTAAACCCTATTTCTAGTTTATATTATTGTCAATATTAGGACACCATCGCAATCGTTTAGCTATGGCGCATTTGCGTAGGCATTACATTAAGAGCCTGCAGTCGTACGTAATCGTCGGTTGGTAAAAAAGGTGTCAGAATTAGAATCTGAACCCATCAGTGCGCCTAAACCGCTCTCTCCCGAAGCTATGGGAATCCTGCGGATTTATCCATGGCGCAACAGTTCCAATTTATATAGTGCAAACATATTATGTTGCTCTGGACAGGGTTTTTTTCTTCGAGATCAATCAGCACAGAGTTGAAGTGGAACACAATTTTTGCAAATATCGCCACACCTCTGCGTGTTCTCATTAGGTGGGTGCGAAAGCTCTTAAACAGCTGGGAATATTCCACTTTTTAATGCCGTTTCGCTCCTCATTTTGTTCAGCAAAAGCCTCCCACAACTCTCACATCATGCGACACGTCAAGGCACTGATGTTCTGAGATGGTGAAGATGACGAGCCTAGGCTGAGAAACGCGAGAGCGTGAAGTGAGAAGTGAATACCTAAAATAACAATGACCCTTGACTCGGTATCATTCATAGTCGGCTCATCTTCAGAGCAGTGGATGCTGCTTCTTTTCTTATCTGAATGATTCTCACCTACTGCGCCCAGGAGTTGGTCGTACTTTGTCTAGAGTAGTACTGGCTTGACTTTAGACCACATTGTATCACAAATTAGGTTTGCGTAATCCCCAATCACGGATCTGACCAGGGAATGGTTTCTTGCAACAGAATCAACTGATACATCTCAGACACCTGGTGCAGCCGGCCCCCCTACTAGTAGGTGCCGGCCGGCCGAGCGGCTGTTGATCACCGGCCGGCGTTCAGCCCATCCCCGCATACCGGCCGGGCTAGAGCCCATTACCGGCCGGCCGCTCCACCACACCTGCTACCGGCCGAGAGACACCTCATGGGGGGCCGGCCAGGTCTAGAATGATAACCTTCCGGCCGGGCTGGTCAACCATGAAAACCTGCCGGCCGGCCCGGGCGATCATGGTAGTATTTGGGTCAGCTCGGCCGGTTGGTTGGTGATAATGGGGAAGTGATAAAAGATGAAGGCACCAGCCGAGTTGATGTCATCAGAAGCACGGATGGATAGCCGAGTGGATAAGGCAGTGGGCTCTCAATCATTCATGAAGCATGGACAGGTTGGTTCGGATCCTACCAATAGTAGAAGAAAACTAGAATCTGGCAGAGAGCCATTCTTTCCTATTTCTGATTAAATTCAACAGATTTCCGTTGTCTTTACACTTCGAAGGATCACTATAGAGACACAGTTGCGGCGAATGCAGTACACAACCAAAGGGAGAGCTGCCAGAGATTGTCAATAATGACCCTCATCAAGGAATGCCTTAGTTGTAACATCTTCAAGTGGTCGGGAAACTACTTTTCACAAATAAGAGGACTGGCAATGGGTCAGAGACTAGCACCTGTGCTCGCTATATGCTTCATGAGCAAAATAGAAGAGCCTGTGCTGTCAAGGTACCCGCTTATGTACTGTCTTTACATCGACGACTGTTGTATAGTAACTTCAACACAGTCCGAAATGGATGAATGTTTCAGAATACTTAATCAACAGTCACAGTACATTAGCTTTACGAGAGAAAAACCAAACGGTGGTTGGCTGCCCTACCTCAACACACAGCTGATGCTCGCTAATGGCAAGCTGCACGTCAAATGGTACCGCAAAGAGAGTTCGAAAAATATTATCTTACATGCGCGCTCCGCCTACCCTATGGCCGTGAAACGAGCCATTGTCCGCAATGTGCTCAAAACGGCTTCAAACGTCTCGAGTGGCGAAACTG
Organism: Ancylostoma caninum; assembly: GCA_037903475.1. NCBI lineage: Eukaryota > Metazoa > Nematoda > Chromadorea > Rhabditida > Ancylostomatidae > Ancylostoma > Ancylostoma caninum. Next base: position 140,758 of record JBAJFG010000031.1, read on the forward strand.
AGCGGCAGGAATCACTGAGAATGGCGAACGAAATAATAACAGCAATGGTTACCCACCGCGACCTAGGCGGTTGAGAAAACCAACAGCTGTAATGAATACCGGCAATCGAAAAGAAAGTAGACCTCCCCTTTGTCTACCATTCATTTCCGACAGGGTGAGTGCCGCAATCAAACAATGTCTGAATCAAGCCCAATCACAAAATGTCGTCTTGGTGAATATACCGAACGAAAATATAAGACGACAACTAGTCCGTAATAGACTTTACGACAGGGCTTGCACCTCACGGAACTGCGTCATTTGCCGTAATGGAAAAGTTGGTGACTGTGCAAAATCAGGGGTGGTTTACCAAATAGAATGCAGGACTTGCCATGCCATTTATATCGGTGAAACCAGCCTCTCACTGAGTGATCGCATAAATGAACATCTGGCAAGTAAAAGACGGCAGAGCTTGATAACACCACTGGGAATACATAGGAAAGAGGACCACGGCGGAAATGACTTCGATATAAGGTGTACCATTCTGGCGCTCGAAAGTGAAATTTCGGCCAGGAAAGCACTTGAGGCGTTGTGGATTTTCGCACGTGCCCTCAGGCTGAACAGCAGAAATGAACAGATGTCTATAACAAGTGATCTTATGCCGTTCCTATCACCATGTGAGCTTTAAGATCGTCGAGATACTAACGCATGCCTTATAAGAACCATGGCTGCGGTATACGGTATCCATTCGCTAGCTTGGAAGATCAGTTGCTGTTGCGGTTGCATACTGCCCCGCAAAATCGGTGGGACACTTGGTGAGTTCGTCCATCGACTGGAGGCTTAGTGTTATCTGACCTGGATGAGTTGAACAAACAGGTGTGAGGAGGTCTTTGGTGGTGTAGAGCGCAGATGGAAAACTTGAACCACTTTCAGGCCCTGAAGACGACGTTCAGTCGAAACGAGGCCAGAATAAAAAAGTGTCCTTATAATAACCTGCGTGGCACAGAAGAATCATTGCATACAATCAAACAAAGATGCCCAGGTTTTATGACCAGAGAACATGGGATATACTCAAACAAGTACCCCGTGTGTTGTGCGAATCTGATTAGCCATGCCGTATGCGCATCGAGAAGCCGCTGTTTCTTCGGCCACATGGGAATGACTTTCTAAATGATATTACAAGTGGGTGCGGAAGCTTCTTGCTGTACGCACAGCGGCGCGAGTGGATTCCATGTCCGGAATCACTTCCAAAACAGTCAAAAGCAGAATCGTCCGAAAACAGGTTTTTTCCCCGTTGTCAGTGAAGCCAAAGGAATACTTTACTAAGAATTTCCATGTATCTTCTTCTCTGAGCCTGGTCTGACTTGTTGAATATTTCTTTTACTGCTGTGCCAACCAGATTTTTAGGTGGAAACTTTTATTGTTGGCCTGACGTTTCGACAAGATCGTCTTCTTCAGAATCCTAAAACCTGGCTCGTGATTCGTTATTTGTGATCGAGGCCGTCAAACGTCTCCAGCAACCGTGCCAGTTTTCGACGTTACCCCAAGCTTGTTACTTAGAAAGACCTCAAGACGAAGTATAATTCAACCCGTTTTTTCACCGTTATTGCGGAAAGTCCGCAACCGACTGTCGTTGCGGACAAGTGACCGTATCTTATATCTCATATATCATCCGCATCTTACTGTATACAATATAAGATGCGGACACCCAACGCAACGACAGTCAGCTGCGGACTTTCCGCAATGACGGTGGAAAAACGGAATGGTTCATCCTTCGTCTTGAGGTCCTTCTAAGTAGCAAGCTTGGGGTAACCCCGAAAACTGGCACGGTTGGTGGAGACGTTTGACGGTCTCGATCACAAATAACGAACCACGAGCCACTTTTTAGGCCTCTGAATAAGACGATCTTGTCGAAACGATAGGCCAACAATAAACGTTTCCACCTAAAAATCTGGTTGGCATAGCAGTAAAAGAAATATTAAACTTTACCAAGAGTTCCTAGGTGCTATGTCATTACATGAGTTCCCGCTGTTTTGTAATTTTCGATTAAAAGGTTTTATAAAAAATCAGATAATAATAGGTACTCGAAGTATTCACCGTAGCAGTCGCTGGTCTTTTGCAGTTTTTACAGCTGAAGCTCCACTCGGCTGCTCCAAAGGTCCGTGCACTACTTACTTACTTATCCTCCTTAGCTCGCGCACATGGGTGACGCTGCTGTAGGTGCCACAGGACATTGCAAGCATTTCGTTATTGTGTTCCAGCGACGTCTGTCCATTGCAAGAATCTTGGCCTACTGCAAGTTCAGTCTGGAAAACAATAGATCTTTTTCTATTTGCTTCAGCCAGGTTTTCTTGGGGCTTTTCGTTGGATCTTCCATCCCGTCGGGCGATCCTCCACAGCAGTTTGTGTGGCAAGCGCGAAAGCTCCATTCTGCACAGGTGGCCAAACCATTTCAATCTTCTCTTCCTAATTTCAGCAGCGATGGTAGGCTGATCACAGCATCTCTTTCTAATTTCTTCATTCCGGACTCGATCTCGTAGAGTGATACCAAGAATTCGTCGTAGACATCGCATTTGAAATGTTTCCAGCTTTTGTGCATCCGAATGAAGAATTGTCCAGGATTCCGCTCCATACAACAGTATCGGTAGTATTAGTGCCCTGAATATCCTCATTTTCGTGGAGGTGGAGACATTCGTTTTGCGCCATAAACACCAGGCGAGTGATCCAAATGCAGCGGACGCAGTTCCGATACGACTAAGAATCTCCACTGATGACGCAATCTTCTTTTCCTGCACTATTGATCCAAGATATTTGAAGTTTTGTACTTGTTCCAACTCTACCTCATTTAGATGCACTACCACTGGAGCTCCATCCGTTGTGAGGACCTTAGTCTTTTCTGCGTTTATGATTAGGCCGCATGGCTGCGCAGTCACGCTGATATCATTAAGGATGCTCGTGGCTTCAGCTTCATCATTCGCGAATATTGCTACGTCATCTGCGTACATCATATCCGTAACAAATTGTTGCTGTCCACATTCGACGCCAGCTCTCTTTTTGAAGACTCTTCTCATGATAGTATCGATGACAGTGTTGAAGAGCAATGGTGATATGACACATCTTTGTTTGACTCCCGTGGACACAGTGAAACTTTCCGACATGCCTCCTCTCACTCGAACTTTGCATTTGGAACCGTCATAGGTGTTTTGCAGAAGCCTTATAATTTTTCCTGGAATTCCTTCGGCCTCCAATGTGTTCCATAAACCTGGGTGGTATACACTGTCAAAAGCAGCAGCAAAGTCTATGAACACTATTATAAGACGCTTTCAGCATAGCAGCTCTTCCATTACTTGTTGGAGTGTGAATATTTGATCGCAACATCCTCGGCCGGGCCGGAATCCAGCTTGCCCTTCACGGCTCACTTCTTCATGTCTACTCTGTACTCTCTGCTGAACGACTCGCATGAAGACTTTACCGACTATGGAGAGTAGACTGATACCGCGATAGTTTTTGCATTGATGTTTGTCTCCTTTCTTGTGAATGGGTACAAGTATTGCCTGCTTCCACGAGGTAGGTATTTGTTCGGAAGTCCATACCAGCCGGATTAGCGAATGTAGGCGTCGAAGAAGGGTGTTGCTACCTCCCTTAAGTGCCTCTGCAGTCACATTATCACAACCAGCAGCTTTTCCTTGTTTCAGTGTTCCCACAGCGTTCCTGATTTCTTCAATGTCAGGTGGCTCGTCGGAAATCAATTGGCTCGAGCACTGGAGATCTGTAGGAGTCGGTGGAGGCGTTTCTGGTATCGGGCGATTGTAGAGCTCTTGAAAATACTCTCGCCATCGAAATAGCCGTTCAGCGTTTGTTTTCACGTATTCGCCATTCTTTTTCTTAATGCATTCATCGGCATCCCTATCATGCCCTCTTAGGCGACGCAGTGTGGTGTATAGGGTCCGGAACTCTCTTCGGCTGGCGGCATTTTTGAGTCAAGTTGCAACGTTGTCCCAGTGCTGTTTTCGCTCTTGCTTGAGACGTTGTCTAACCGCATGATGTAGCTCGCGATAACGCTTGATGTCGGTGCACTTGCACTTCTTTCGTTGGTCCATCATATCGAGACATTCGTTTGAAATCCAAGCTTGTGTTCGTCTCCGCATTATGGGACAGAAAGCATTGGCGCAGTCTACTGTGACACTAGCAAATTGCTCGGCTGCTTCATCTGCATTCTCTGGCTCCTTTAGTATCTCAAATCGATTCCTTAGCTTTAACTCAAATTGCTGCTTGCAGATAGTATCAGCGAGTCGAGACCAGTCTCTGCGACTAACTGGCGTAGAGATCCTTTTGTTTCTCTTAAGCCGTAGTTTCACTTTCATTACCACAAGGTGATGATCAGATCCGCAGTCTGCGCCCCGCATCAGGCGAATGTCCTGGAAGCTTGAATGGAATCGGCTTGGTATGAGAAAGTAATCCAGAACTGCTGAATCTGTTCATTTCGGGCAACGCCACGTCAGCTTGTGTTTCCGTGGGTGTTGAAAGTAGCTGTTGTCAATTAGGAGACTGTTAGATGCAGCAAATGTTAGGAGGCGAAGTCCGTTGTCATTCATTTCACCATGTCCAAAGTGACCTAGCGTTTCTTCCCATCCTTCTCGTCGTGAGCCTACATGAGCATTTGTGTCTCCTGCTACGATAATGAACTCACTATGAGGCGGGGAGTCGATGACTTGTTGCAACTGCGAGTAGAATTGGTCCTTCGATGAGTCAGCAGTGATCTCTGTGAGAGCGTAGACCGCGACAATGTGTGTTCTGATAGTGCCTTCGAGTGCTAGCACAGCTATTTTGCTTGAGACAGGTTGGAAGGCGATAACACTGTCGCAGGTCTTCCGGTCAAGTGCAAATCCGACGCCTTCCATGTGTTGTTCACCCCCCGAGTAATACAGCATCATCCATTCGTCCTTATTGTCAGGAGAAGCGACTCGCAGGCGTCCAGAGTCAATCAGCCTGAGTTCCGATAGTATTGCGATCGATATCTCATAGCGAAGCAATTCGCGGATGACAGCTTCTTTTTGTCCAACATGATGACCAGTGCGGATGTTCCATGTTGCAATCTTCAAGAGTCGTTTTGGTGTCATCATTTTCTGACGTCTTCGCAGCTTCATTTTGTGAACAGTACCCAACTCTTTATTAGCGCCCTGGCCCCGGCACTCCGCCAGCGCCAATGCGTCGGTTAAAACCCCGGACGCGGTAGCCTTGAACTCAGAATTTACATTTGCAATGTCCATATGGGTTCACACCTAGTTTTACGATCCCTCGGTGGGGGATCAACTCTCTTCCTTTATCCGGGCTTGGGACCGGCTACGGAAACCGTAGGCGGAGTTTCCGTGCACTACAATGCAGAGAAGTGAGTCGGTCAGTGCTGGAGGTCACTGACTTTGGCAAGGCGGTTTCCTCGAAGTATATGTTCTTGGGACCTGATAATCGGTGCTCGGCTAGAGTCAGATTTGTGTTAAAGAAAGCGCAGTTAAAGATTTCTATGCGAGCTCTTCACCTTTCAACTCGCCCAACAAAATTAAGGCAGGCCAATATTCGCAATGTGAAATAATACTGCTATTTCCATAGCACAAAAGATTAGTGGCTGCAAACGGTTGGTGTTCCTAGTCGCAGTAGAGAAAATCCCAGTTCAATTCGCTATAATTCTGGAGAGAAAAACGGCATCATCAAAATTTCGGGCTACAAAGTATGGGGGCTTGAGTTTGAGACTGTTCCACAGTAAAATGCAGAAGGATAGTACCAGGAAGAATGAAAATGGCCTAGAGATTATTCGTCCCAAATTTGGTTACCCTCATGCAACGTTACGTTATTTGGTACTCCGCCCTTTCTTGAGCAAGATTGATTCTTTACTGAAAAAGAAACAAAGCAGATACATGAACTCGTTCGCTATAACCTTTTGCCATTTTTTCGGAAAGGAACGGATGCCGCGGCGGTGGATAGCATTGTCCTTCGACTCGATCTATCCATTCACCCATTTGTCGATATCTTCGAGAGATTGGAAGCGCTGCTCGGAAAGCTGTTGGACATCTACCAAAACAATGGTAGCCTGACGGAGCACAGTGTGGTGAATAAGCCGCACGAGGTGCCACATCCCATCCCACGAAGTGCTTCAAGAGTTTCCTTGACGGCTTCTGTGACCTTTTCCAAAAGGCACTACTTCACATTGAAGCTCCAAAATTTTCAAAAAATATTTTTTGAAACACGTTGTACAGGGAAGTTATTTGGGGCGCTGGACACGAATATCTTATCTATTTTGCACCGTAACCTCGTTGTTGTGTGGTTACGGTAGGGTTATTGCGACAAAAATGCTTACATATTTGGCTCAAATTTGACATGAGTATCGCTGTGAAACGCAATGATGTTGGTGCAAATCAAAACAAATGTGTACCGAGTATTATTGACAGATTCACACCAGCAAAACTAAGCAGGATTCGCAAAACATTTGCAAAGATAACTAGCTATTATAACCACTTACCGCTAGAGGGCGGAAACTTTTTCACATACCTAATAAAATCATACTCTATATATATTACAGACTTTATGTGACTTTGTGCGTGCGTGTGCACACGGGCTACCATTGGTCAGTGATGGTGATTGGTGGTGATTGTGAGATCCTATAAAAGACTAATAACGGGTGCGGTGTGGTGGAGTGGGGTAGAGAGTTAGGTGAGCAGAAGGGCTCGCGATGTGCAACGGATCCGTCGCTGGAGAAGAGGTGCGCTGGCGTCCCAAAATTGTTGAAACACCTGGGGACGGGTCCATCGGGTGATAAGGGTCCGCCGGCGTCCAAATGTGGAGAATACGGGTCCACTGCGGTGTGATAAGGGTGCGCCGGCGTCCAAAAGTGGGGAAACGCCTGGAGTCGGGTCCAACGGTGTGATAAGGGTGCGCTGGCATCCAAAAGTGGAGAAACTCCTGGAGTCGGGTCCAACGGTGTGATAAGAGTGCGGCGGCTTCCACAAGTTCGCTAGGCAGATCTATTTCTGCATGAGGGGTAAGCTTATCCTGTTTCGGCGGACCCTCCTACCTAAATCACCTAGATGTACATCGTTTCCTCTCGTATCCGTGTTCTCTTCCCATTCTGTTTATGTCTGAATGAACCACTCCTTCCTTTCCGTTTATATACACCGGTGGATCCTTATCACTTGAATTACCACAACAACCAGTTGAGCCTAAATCATTTCAAGATAACATTTGCACTGAATTGGTTATACTCAGTTCTTTACGGCCACTAACCTCGCTTGAGTATAACTTCGTTCATGTGGGGGAAAGCTACCACCTACGGGATCAAGGGTTTCTCAGGAGAGCGATAGATCTGCGTGGAAGGATGCAGATTTTATCAAGCCATTTACACTTTTTCTTTGCTTTCAACGTGTAGCATGCGAGCGAAGCGAGCATCAATAGAAGTCTGGAAGTCCGGCGTCAGCCGGACGGCCAGACTGATATTATTACTAATATTCTTCATGCAAGTGCAGTTACCGAGTTTGCATTCTCGAAAAGTTCACTTCGATGTTAATTACATTTTCAAAACAAGAAGGGAAATCATGGTTCACATTTCAAAATGTCCGCCTGAAGCAAAAATAAAGCATTTTCGGAAGATTGTACGGATGCCTAAGATGCCTCTGCTCCGCTAGGAAGAAAAATGTGGATGTCCAAGCTTTTACTGCGGCTAAGACCCCTTACATCCGTAAAGTGCAAGTCGTGCATGAAGCAGAGCATGTGTCGAATCGGTGCTTGTCCTTCAGTGCATGTCCCCGGGATGCAGTCGCCGGCAAATGTCGATTCGCTAGTGACAGTTGCAAACGGAAGATTTGTTTGCAACGATAACACCTGCAGAGATGCGCTCGGAGCGCAAGAAGCTCGGAGAAGGCGGGCGGAAACATTCGCCGCCGTCGGCTCTCCTCTGCGATGCCTCCTCATCACTCGCTTCCCTTTTCGTTCAGTCCTTGAGCGACCAGTTTCCTCATGACCTCTTCGACGAGTTCATCACTGCGCTTCGAGCCGTTCAGAGGTAATGAGTGAGCGGAAGCCGCTCTAACTCTCGCTCTTTCTGCATTACTACAGTTCCGTTTTGTGTGAGGTCTGGGCTCAGTAACTATAGCGTTACTGCAGGCTTCACATAAAATTCCCACTTTGTGGTATGTGTAGTTTGGAGACGTGTACTTTCTCTTGAAGTGCCCATGGGTTTTCTTGAAATGTGGGATTAGTGTAATAGTCATTTTCCGTTCTTTGAGAAGAGCATTCGTTCCTGCTGAGGCTCTTCTGAACGCGGATGCAACGACAGATTAAGATCACCCATGGCAAATATTGGTGGTGTTTTTAATTGTTTATTTTTGTTGTTATTATTTATTTCCGCTTTTTCTCGCATGAGCATTTTCAAAAGCTTTTAATAAATTTATAACGAAAAGATTCTGCGCACATCTAGATATTATTTTGAAGCTCATGATCCTGCCAACTTTCTCAAAACCGAAACATATTTTTTTCTTCTCGTTTTGAGAAAGAAAATGATTTTCGGAGTGAACCGTTCATGAATGCTAATTCGGTAACTGCATTTGCACGAATAACAGTTTCACCTTAAAATTGCATGAGCATAACCAAATTTGGCCAAAGTAATCTCGAGGCAATTCTTATTCTTTCTGTTACTTTCCCACCCCATTTTATTGTCGAGCGATCTCAGGCACAGATAGCAAACTTGGTAACCCAAAATTTTGATTATGCTGTTTTTCTCTCTGGAGTTGAAGCGAATTGAAGTGAGATTTCTTCCACTGTTGCCACAGACATCAACTGCTTGCAGATACAAATCGGTGGAATTTCGGGACAATATCATGCGTTCTGTGGAAATCACAGCCACACTGCGGAGGGCACCTTAATTTTGCTGATCGAACTCTCCGGAGAGGCGGAAATCTCGCAGAGGAATTTTCAATTGCCCACCATGTAGCGTGAATCTAGCTCTAACCATGCGACGATTATTAGATCACAAGAATGTCTATTGAGCGGGAAACGATTCGGCAAAGTCAGTGACCTCCAGCACTGCCCGACTCAGTTCCTTGCCTCACAGTCCACGGATTTTTGAAGCAGGGGAGTCGAGCTCCTGCTGTAAAAACGGCAAAAGACTAGCGACTGTTGTGGTATATAGTCCGACTAATACTTGTTGTTATATAACTAGTTGCTTGATGTTTAAATGGCTTAGAAATGGTCAAACCGGTTGAAATTTAGGCTTAAAACTTAAAATATCAGACGTGAAAATTGTCTTGGTTCATGCCACAATAATTTTTATACATATTATAAGTCTCCAGATAAATAAATGAATAGATAAATATATGGATTGCCTTCAAGGCCCATGCAATTGGCGTAACTAAGGGACATTCCGCGTGCAGGTAGTGATTCACTGATTTTGTCAACGTATTTCCAAGGATTTACTGTGCTCACGCCTTTACTTATGTTTTGCATGCCAAGCAACCCCAATGAACATCGTTCCACGCCGGAACGAAACACATGAAAAATCGATGAAATCAATGAATCGATAATGGTAGTGCACAAACTCCGATAACTGCGCAGCACAAACGCGGCCCGAACGGCGTAATGGTTCAAGTAATGGTTTGAGTGGAAACCCAAGCCGCATTTGTTCCCTGTTGATGCCATCTTTCCCTCACGTGCTGTCATCCCTCACATTGGTGGAAGGATCATAATTCAATCGATACCGCCTGTGCAAAATGGCCGTCAGATTCGTGATCAGCGTGGTGAAGAACCTCAGCATGTCCATTTCGATCTGGACTGGAGCCAGACTGAGGAAAATCGATAAAATTGATCGATGAATCGGTATTGGGATCAATACTATCCGGTGAACAGTGTCCTAGGTTCTCCGCCCTATTCGGATGCTGTCCCATGTTTCTAAGCCCCCTTCTTAGCCACCTTGCTTACAAATGCATTCCTATCGTTTGAATTTGGCCATTCAGATTTTTAAAAAAGTGTCGTAAGCGTTTCTATGTTTTATATGTAGATTTTCCATAAACATTTTTCATCGAATATTTCAAAACAGCGGAAACTTATGTTACAACCTAATATTTTTCGGATAATTTTATTAGTTATTTTTCGTTATAATCAATATTTCTAATGGTTTTATTTTCCATCAGGGTCCCTGAACCGGCCAAGACCCAACCTTTTTTCCCCACACACCACCCCCCCCCCCCCTTCCCACCCACTTTCTGTGTCCGCCACTGCCTCTTTCTATCCAGGAGTATGAGATCACCTATCCTCCCAACTATGCATATGAGCCCCGCTATAAGCATAAGACACAGCGAATCTCTAGTTCTTTATCCTTTACTCACACCATTTAACTCTACTTTTATTCGTAACCTCTACATGTTGCTCGAATGACTATTTCTAACCTGTTACTTGAATTTGTACCTGGGCAACAGTCAGCGAGTCAGCGAATACACTGCAAATTGTCGCTTTTTCGTCAGGCACTCGAAGGTGTACAGTGAGGGGATCAGTCACTTGACAAGCAGAAAAATCACCAGGAACCTAAAAAAGACAAGTTTTGCCGACACTTGCTCCACTGCCTACTAATGACATGACGGCTTCAAGCAACTGCTCTGCTGTAAGACACAAATACACCTTCACTTTCGTCCACAAAATAGGTAGTGAACCAATTCACCAAGCAGCGCACATATAAGGGCAAAACAAGTTGTAAGACTTGAATAATTTCTTGGTAACTAGCCTATGCTTTGCAAATACGTACATTTCCCTCTCCGATTACATGGTGAATTCTCGCATTCTCGGAACCATCCAACCTTTATGGTTTTTTTTCTGCTGTCTCATCGCATCTGTTCCTGTTTCATGAAAAAGCGGTACTCTGAGATTTTGTTTCTTTCCATTTACTGGCGAGACCGTAGCTACGCTGGACTGTTGTCTAACATCTTGAATGATAATGTAAAGAATACTCCTTCTCCCTCTGCGATTTTCCCAACACCTTTGCCAAATCGTCGATTAGTCTCTTTAATTTTTCCGACAGTGAAAACAGTGTCCACTTGATGAATTGGGCAGTTAGGGAATGCGCCATTCCGCTATGGGGCCACATATATGTACGTGAGGTTCGGCGACGATCTTGGAGAGAAGCTTGAGGGTAGTCTATGTTAGATGCTTGCGTTGAAAGAGCGTTTGTAAATATGAAGAAGGATAGGCTCGATCGCAGCTCTGAAACAGCACAACGGGTTATACGCAGGGGTCAGCGCCGTTGTGGCGTGTGGGAGGAATTTTAATTCCTGGTGTGCATGCAGCATTGACCGATCTTCATGGAAAATCCTCTGCTAATGAATGGGCGAGTAAAGAATGAAGTGATCGGCGCTAATCAATCCCGATTTGTGGGATGCGCCACGCATTCGGTTTCATCTAAGCATCGTAGAGGCATTGAATGTATGTAAATGTGCGCTATACAGTGACTTGCGGAGGGCACCGACGTCCCAATTCATTCTCGCAGACTCCTCTGGTACCAGTTTACCGACCCCGGAAGTTGGGGTGGAAGGCTTGTTTGGCCTCCGGCAGGATCGTACCACCGATCCTGCGAACGAACAGCGGGCCCCTTACCACCTTCCACGAAAAAATTACTTTTCTCCTTTTTTTTTCTCAACAGCCTTATGCGATATCTAGTGAACTCGTCCTTTCACTGCTCGCGGCGTCGCCGTTTGTAGCCGTGCCTGAATGGGCCAATCACAACTTTGAAACCGCGTGCAAAAAGATTTCCACCGCTGGCTTCTCCTAAATGTGACAGTCTTCGCAGTAAATTTTCGGATTTCCCACGGCAGAAAACGGCGAATATCGATGCGCTTTATCTGCAATGAATATCGTAACGTGAGAAAAACGTACGACGCACTCTCGTTCCCATAGATGAAAAATGAAGCGTCGGAGCCGTTATCTACAACTCTTGCCATGTCCTTCAACAGGTCTTGTTGCGGAAAGGCTTTAATGAACTATTTTCTAAGAACAATGGCAAGTGCTTCGTTCAGCTAGCGACTTGAAATACTGAGGTACATCTGAGAGAAATGGGTCGAGTGGACTCAACTTTTCATTTCGTAGAGTACAAAACGACGATTTTCTGGCCTGCCATGTCAATAAAAGGCATGGCGGAGGTTTTCCTGGAGACGAATGGAGAAAAATTTGTCTTCAAACATATGGGAGCAGTTTCTTCAAATCCTCTCCTAGCAGACTTTCCCCTGATGGTAATATCATGGGCGGAAAACAAAGTCCATTCAAAAATTAACTCCGGCTAATGCTGCGGCCTTTGGACGGAGGCCATCCTGCCAAAAACCTTATTGGCACTTTTGGCCCTTTTTTTGAGGATGAAACCAATCGAATAGCACTGAACCTGCAGAGATGAAGAAAAACCTAAGCTCCTAAAATCAGTAGATGATTCCGAGAGAACAGGCCCTGCTTTACAGTGTCTTCGATGAGTTATCAAGCACAGGAGTTCTTTAGAAAACAGAGAGCTCGCCCCTTTTTCACGCTTCTGGCAGGTGTTCACACGCAGCTGCACAGTTGCAAGCGCATGCCACTGGTCGGAGTACTATGTAGAAGGGATGAGGGAGCCATCAGTCCTAGCAAGTTTGACGCTTTCAATTCAGTTGACGGTTCGGTTCGTATCTCATTTTTAATGGAATTTACACGAGGGTAGGGTCGTACCATCACTTCAGTCCATTTCTTACGTTGTCATCAAATAATTGCCTTATTTGAGCTGCACATTCGTAGAAGCATAAGTAGCTCAGCTAAAACCTTCGCATCTCCAAGACAAAAGCTGTTGTAACCACCATAATTAGTGAAATATTTCTGTGAACAAAGTATTAGAGTAAAACGAATCAACATACTACGAGAAGGCAATTTTCGGTGCATTCTGATTTATGTGAGATATCTAGACCAGGAGCGCTTCTCCTGGGCTGGGATTCATGGAGGTATAACCATGCAGAACCTAGCTAGCAAACCGTCTTGCATTTTTTAAGATTACGTAGTCTATAAGACAACCAATCTAACTATTCTTGATTTGCATTCCTGCTCGGAGGGAGCAATAGGCTTTTAGGGAAAGGTTTGAAGCCCTAAGTGACTCAGTAATGGATGTTGAGAATAGCATTAAGTCCTGGAGAGATCATAACGTTCGCGTTCCTTGACTTCACGAATCAGTCGAGGTACAACATTTCTCGCGTCCATACTATTATAGGTAGATACAGTTTCGTTCTCCTAGCAACTGCATAAAAGAACGCATGAGTAAGACCCCAATTTCCCAACATTACTTTATGAAACCCTATGAAAAAGATCAGAATTTAGCATCAGCTTATTTCCGATAGCTTGATTTTGTTATTATTTTCAAATTCTTATTCAAAAGGATAATGTTTGAAACTGTTCTTCCTTAGCCTTTCACTAAGCTTGTATTTGATATTCCTGCAGCTTGCGTGGGCAAATTATCGAAGAGGCCAAGTTTTTGTTTCCACGCCTACCTTCCATTCATCTGCATTCCTCACTGACTTGCAATCAATTTACCTGTGTAAGTAGGTGTGATAATAAGACGGTATTGGACATAGTTTTTTTTTTTGAGGATATTCCCAGGAATAGAGGGCAACAAGGGCTATAGAATCCTTCCCAACAGCAAACATTTGGAAATATTATACAGTTATCAGAATAGCTGTCTCTCCCTTCGTAGGGATTCGCTTGAAAACACCAATTTTTTTTTCGCTGTTCGTATGGAATTTCATATCTATTTTCGCCACCTTAATTTTGTCTGATTTCCTCTCACTTCCTCTCCTTTTGCTCGACTACATATATGTATGTAGATCTGTGCCTACTTCCGACATATTTAACAATTGTAATGGAAACGCAGCCTCTATGAGTAGTTTGGATGTGTAGTAGATTTACAATTCCTGCATTCTTACAAACTATTACAAAAATACGTAGTAAATTGTTGGTGTCCGCAACCGTCTCCATCCACTTCATACAACTACGCAACTGTAGGAATTCGATTTCAGTGATTTATCCACCAATATCGTGTTTGAACAGCGTTCTATTTCCTTCTGTACCGCTACAACAACGTTTCAGATGTTGTCCTCATTTTTGAACAAGATGGAACATATTATACGTAAATTGTTTCCCAGCTTGCAGTAAAACGTCACGTTCCCCAGCTTGCAGTAAAACGTCACGAAATTCCCTGGATGAAGCACTGAGAAATTGTGCAAGGAAGGAAAGATTGAGTTGCACAACACTGGAAAAGAATTATTAGATAGCCAATCTCCCACGTAATCAAACGCACGGAGAGGCGGGCGTTTACCTCGGACAAGAGGCCTTTCACGAATTGCAATCCGATATCCAGACTGCCGAGTTTTTCGATGGCTCAGAAAAGCTCTAAAACGTGTGCGAATCTCGTTACTCTGCTCCCCTTCTACCCAGATTTTGATTTTCTTCGCACTTTTCTTTTCGAGTCATGAAACACTCCGTTTTTTTTTTTGAAGATTCCGACGATAATCCCACATGAAAATATTCCGTTTGGAACCAGATTGATTTAGGATAGGATAAGTTTGTCTTTGTTGGCTGCATTAAGCTCAGCATTTACCTTGATTAGCTATGTATAAAAAAAGCAGGGTTCATATCCAAGACAGAGTCCGTACATACTTTAGTACTCTAGTCGGGAACTAAATGAAATGTTAAAAATTTCGTCAAAGAAAAAGCCGGTAATGAGCAGGCTTTGAAATGGTCGTTGGCATCTTGAGATGGATCTTACTTCTGGTTTTGCCTCGGAAACTGCCTTAGTTTCACACGAGGGCAATAGTAGAAGTTATTTAGAACAGTAGAATCGAAATGAAGCCATTTGGAGACCGGATCCAACAGCTGCCATCAATTACCTGCGTGGCTAAGTGGTGCTTCTCATCTCGAGACACCACTAAACATTTTTTGAGGAGCTTTCAAATGGGTGGCAAAAAACACAAAACAACAACAACAAGCAGCGGTGAGCGTGTGATGTTCAGGGGTGCGATTAAGATTCCGTCGCGCTTGGAATAATTTGTGGTAATTCACAAGTTGACTTCACAATCGAATTCTAGCGTATGGTTAGAGTGATCGATATGGGCACTGTCAACTTTCTCTTCTGAAATTCACTCGGTGGTTGCGAGAAGCTCAAGAGAGCCAACATAGAGTTAGAGCACTATCGGTTTTCTTTGCAAAGAAGAAATAGCTCTGCTACCACACTTCTTGAGTAGCGCGCGAGGTAACCCTAGTTTCGGTACATATCGATTTTGGGCACAGTTTCACTGGCATTTGATTCCCTATTGCTGATTCCCTATTATTCGTCAATTCCTGAGAATGCTCCGATGCAAATCCTATGATTTACAAATAACCCTTACTCTAACGACAACTCCAACAAAATTTGCAAATGACACTCACTACTCGTTATACTATGCATGCCGAAGCAGACCCAGGGAAGCAATGTGAGAGGGAGGGAATGGAGGAGCGTAGAAAAAAAAATGTGGGCAACACCGAATGGAGTGAAAATACTGATTTTAGTACCAAAAAATTATAAATAAATATGTAAAGAATAGTAATTTAACAATAATATGCGATAAAAAAAGCTTATGCAGAATTTTTATCCGTTTTTCTGCCAGCTTTCCCGGCAGTCGGACAGGTGTGCCGGAGCCCCGTAGTTCAGAAAAACATCAGTATAGGTGTGCAACGATCGAGATAGGGTAGCCCAATAGTTTAGAAAACGGCAGGATACGGGTACATCGATGGAGAGAGGGTCTGCAGAAGCCCATTAGTGGGGAAAGCCGGCGGAGAAGGGGGCACGCTACGAGCTCATTCGTGTCTCATTCGACCACCTCTTCTTCTTTCCTGTATATTGAAGCAGAAGCTCATCAGTTGGGCTATCTCAGTAACATGAAGCTTGAATCATTTCAGGTGATCATACGCACGGCATTGGTTACACTGTATTGTTCACAAGTATCATACTAAAGCCATGTGAAAGATACTCCTGCGCAGAGTTGAAAATGGCCGCTCATAACGGGTCCATAGGCATGTAAGAAATGTAACAAAAAAGTAGGTAGTATCACTGCATCGGAAGTTAGCTATGCATGTAGGTGCGTGATTAAGAATTTGCAGGCAAGGCTAGGATCGCGAGAGGACTCGAAACTCGTCGTTGGCGAGGCGGCCATATCTGTTGAGTATACGCAACTTATAAGGAGAATTTTGTATTTGAGCTCAGCTAATGAATAGTTTTGCTTATTTGCTGACTTTCTAAGCATTTCGCACGCGTGAAGCTTTTGCACATACCTCAAGTGGCTGCCCCATCCCACTTTCTAGCGTCCCGAAGGGCCGGTATTATTGAAAAGAAAGATTGCAAAATTTGGGAAGTGGTGTTCAGTAGGTTCAGTAGCAGCATCTAAATGGCTTGGTTCTGTGGCATCATGCCGAACCCTCCACGCCCAGCTTAGTTGCTTCCCCTACCGCCATGCCTCCCACGAAGCACCTCGCCCTTGATGTGCGCACCCAGTTTGCGTCAATCCACCGCGGAGGGCGCAAACAGCGGCCGTGGCAGCGTTCCAAATTCCTTGCTCGCCCTGCTGTTTTTCTGAAACGTTGCTAATTTCTTCGTTGTTGACCTATTTCTCTTGTTATCTCATCCTGTTCCACTTTTTTGTACGCTCATGAAGCTTCCAGCAAGAATTCTGCCGTTGTAACTTGTAACTACTGCTTTCAGAGCGTTAATGTTGCATCGATTTCTGATTTGTTGATTTATTCCGACCGTCCCTTCGATTCCTGTACTCTGTTGTGGACTGGAACCATTTTTACTCCTAAAATGGAAGTCGTTCCCCGAAGCGAGCGTCAGCAGCTCGCCGCTCTGGTTGAGCAGTGGAATGAAAATCGACTCGACCTATTCCATTTGAGTTATCCCACGGAGGTTAGTTTCTGAAACTTTTTCGTTTTTATTTCACATCATTTTGATAGTTGTACCTATGGTTTTATCTCTTTCTTCTTGAAATGTCTATTTTTCAATGCTTTTTTCTATGACGAGTCTGTACATGTTTTGATTGGCCACGAACATTATTTAAGCTTTTGACTAGGTCGTGAAGTTATCATATATTCCATCCTTCTTTTTCATATCCAAGACATTTGAACAAAAATAACGCTTTGACCTCGAAACTGAATTATTGGCAAATTACATAGTAAATCCTTCCCCATCCGTTATTATTACTGCTTTCTCTTAGTGCTTAAAAATATCCAGTGTGGATTATCATTTTACTCGAAGAGTTAGTTCCACGCTGAAGTATTTTTATTATTCGTTTCCATCTGGATAGAGCATTATCACTAAAAAGGCTCCATTTTTAGGATCTGGAAATCGAAGGAGTCATGCGGTTCTATTTCCAAGTAGGTTCCTCTTTTGTATCTGTACTAGCCCAATCGGATTCTACTTCCTTTTCCCATCCTTCCATTTTTTCCTATTTCTCGCATCCGCTCTGTTTTATCAGTACTCCTCCCAGCCGTTTTTGGCCGAAGTGTCAGCGACGGTCGCGACCTTGACACGTCCACGTTTAATTGCCCACATTTGACGTCTCGCTCGTTCCACTTTGAGGTCCTTTTGTGGATCATGGGATGAATTGCGCATTAGCCATTATGTGGATATGAGGTTTACAGCGTTTTCTTAGACAGGTTCTTCACGACAATAATTTAATGTAGGCGGTTAGAAGTCGAGTGAAGCTTTGGACCAAGCCGTGGAAATTAGTTGATTTCGGCAAGAGAAACTCATGCGTGTGTTAAAGGCTGTGAAGTTGCAGTAGTCACCATTCGCCATGTTACAATTTAGTCAGGAGAGCTCAGCAAACAACCCAGACTAAGGCTTTCTCGCATGTGATTGCGTTCAAGGGGATGTCTCCGAGTCTTTTTATGGTTGGAAAGACATGGTTTGCAAACAACTGCAGAAACAGATGGCTTACCCACATCGCCTTTTCAATCCGAGCTACAAATTGTTGGCCGAAGTTCGTGGCTTCTCTAGAAGGGTCTCAATTACTATGTTTCTAAAACATTGGTTAACAAACAACAAGATCGAAGGTCTGCTGGCCTATCTTTGTTTTATTTCGAATTCGCTGAAATAATGTGCGAAACGGACAGGCGCTGCCAGCTGGTTGCTTCGTGAATTTGTCCAGGCTATTTTTGGTTCCAAATTTTGCCAAAAATATTGGAAGCGTATCTATGTTAAAGTTCTCGTCTTAGGATGGTGGTGAACGCGTGCTCACGAAATGTGTACGAGTGTCCAGCACAGCTACAACTCGTGCTGTTGTTGATGCATTGGCGGAGAAGTTTCTTCCAGATCTAAAAATGCTCTCTGATGATACATATAGTCTGTGGGAAGTGAGTTTCCTTCACAACGTTTCAATGATGTGATGTCCACCGTACCAATGTTCTCTAATTTTGCGAAAGTGTAGCGATAAAAGATCGGAAGTTTCCACAGGTCCATGAATGCGGTGGCGAACGACGACTGGATGACGAAGAGAAACCATTGCTTGTACAACTTACATGGCATCGGGATGATCGAGAAGGGCGATTTCTGCTACGTAAGAATCGTCAGGACGGAATGCCTCTTTCTGTACGTTTCGTCGTTTTCCTAGCTCATTTGAGACTAGTTTGGTTGGTGATTTCCAATGTTTAGACAATACAACTTCCCAACAAAGAGGAAATGAACAGGAACATGAAGCGATTCTCGAAAAGAGAGAAGAAAGAGATGAAGAAAAAGCATCAGAAAGATATAAGTCGGTTCATTTTTCGGAATTACCAAGAATGTATGTTGGCTAGTGCCTTATCAGTGTATTTTTAGTAACAGTGAACAGCGGCCGTGAGGAGGCTACTGGTCCAACAACTGATCTCTACTGCCAGGTTCGTCTTTGTTTGTAATGTTAGCTATCATCGCGTAGTTATTCCATTTCTTTGGTCTTTCTTGCAGTTTTTCTTCACATTAACGGATGTCTTTGTTTCAAAGCTCTTTCATGTCTTATGCACCCAATATCTGAGCAAATTCAAGGGAAAGTCGTTAGCGAAACCATGGGATGAAAACTGTTGCATTGTTTGATCCTCAGGTGCCTCCCAACTCATTCACCCGAACCATTTCTAATCCTGAGGTGGTGATGAAGAAACGGCGTGAGAAGAAGCTCGAAACGAAATTGAAGGAGATGGGACATGGTAATGCATTTCAGTCTCTACGTACATTTCTCTCATACATTTGCTTTATTTCATTGAATTTCTGAATTTGAAGGATGCACTGCCTGACTTTCCGGTGAGTTGGATAAGTATGCGTGCGTTCATTCCTAGTTTTAGCTTTGATTCTTGGATTCATTCAGTATACAGCTCTTAAATTATAATACCTCGGATCGGTTTGCTGCATTTGTTGCTGCTCCTTATGCTCGATGTGTGTTCAACTTTGAAGTGTTCCGTTGCATTCTTTTTGCCAGCTGTTTTGCTATTTTCCACCGCTTACTTGCTACATATCGTGTTTTATTTTCAAAATGCTTTCACCCCAGAGCAAAACACAAATTCAGAAGCTGTAAAAATATTCGCAGTAGAAAATGGTAAGATGGAATGGTTACTCTGGAAAAGAGACTGGTATCGAATTTTTTTCTTGTGAAATTTCAGTATTTGGTGCAGTAGAAGGTAAAGAAGGGAAATTGAGTTCTTTCACATGTGTATGAATGAGTGCCACAAAATTTACTTCCAAATTAATGCCATTCAAGAAAGTAGGGATGACTCTTTTCGTAAAAGTGAATTGCTAAAGTTTCTTCAAGATCACTATGCTGTTTTGGCTATATACGTCTTAGTCAGCGAATCAAATTGAATCAAAAAAATTCAACGGTATACCCTCCCATAATAGTCTTTCTGAATTAGGATACTTTATTTGATGGAATGTTGATTTTTCAAACAGTTTCTTGCGCCATACTGGCACTTTTCGATTGCAAATCGTTTTGAAGTTGCTCGTATTTATCGCATTTGCTGGTTCGTGAAACCGTGGCTTTTGGAACAAAAGATAAATCCTGCTTTGAGCATATGCGGCACTCAATATTATTACATTTGGAGAGATGCAAGCTAAGGTATTCGACTGGTGTAAAGATGCATGAGATTTGACTAAGTACTTCATGCTTGACCTCCTTCTTGAATTTACTGTAGATTACTTAGTCGTTGTTGTTACATTTTTGTGATCTAAACTAATGTTATTAGAAATTCAATAGCATTTTTACTACACAGAATTAGTTTTTGCATTCACTGAATTGAATGCCTGTTATTTCCAGGTGGAAGTTTGAAGATATACGGTGGGGAGCTGGTGCCGTCGCGCCCTTACGTAACCATCCTGGTTTCTATGCATGATCGGGCGGAAAAGATCCTTGCAGATGCTTTAGAGAAGTACGCAATTGATCCCAGCAATGCTTCAGACTACGTGCTTGTCGAGGTAAGAGATACCTACGTTATAATGCGCGCAAGCTGGTTGATGCTGCCGTTTTTTGGTTAACGATGATCCGCAGCGCTCGTTATCAGTTTCCCATCATTGTTTCGCTGGTTACTTTTTTGCTCGAGCTGCGGTTCGCGGGCTGCTGGACCGTTTGGACGAGTTCTGGCGGTATCGTGCCTTGGCGTTGGGGTGTTGTATGTGAGAAAAAGTGGACGCACTAGCCATTATTGAGATACGTGACTATGTCATCAGCGCTTCTCTTGAAGTACTTCGCCTTGCTATATTCCTCCGCCATCAGTAGTCTGACCGGGCCTGCGTAATGAGCCACTTCGTTACAAAATTCAAAAAATATGTACAGAAACGCCTGAAGTTGAAGGTGTTTTTTTTTCACTACTTCCTCATTTTTGAACTTTTCGTCAAGTTTGTTTATAAACTGATTTTTCCAGTTGACAACGTCACAGCAAACCAGTCATAGCCTTTCTGATTTGCGTGACATCTCATCTGAAGGTCGAATTGTGGAGTCTGATGAGGCACCGCTGATGCAAATGGCCGCGAGAGGTCACGGATATCCGGAAACTTACTTGGCCTTGAGGAAAAAGCCAAACGGTTATCGGTAGGTCAAGAGAAACATCCTTATTTACTGGATATTCCATGACAGTGGTTCCCTTCTTCGAACTTTCTTCTGCTCGGAAGACTATTTTTTCAACCACTCTTGCATTTTTTCGAACCATTGGCTTGAATCTTCGTCCTTTGTTCTTCAGTCTGGTAACAAACTGTTCAAACTTCTCTTTATCCATATTGGGGGGGGGGGGGATTGAGAGCTAAGTGGGCAATCTTCAATTGCTCAAATTAGCTACTTAAGCTAAAAAGCTATGATTTTTTACTAGGTTTACTGTCGTCCTGGTGTTCTGATGGATCTGTTCAGTGGATCCATATAACGGCTATCTTGCTCCACCCGCACACGTTTCAATTCATTCGCTTGTCCAGTCCACTAATCATCGTAATAAATTCCATTCCATCCGCTTCATTTCGTCATTCATCCATAAGCTAACGATTTTACGGTTTTTGAAAACGAGTTTTTATCATTTGATTTATTCCACGTACCTGCAGTGACATCTATAATAAATATGTTTGGTACCCTTATATCCGCTTTATATGGTCGATTATTGGGAATTCACAAACTACATATTAGGTTTGGTTCAAGCCATCAAAAAGAAGTTTGACTAGAGACAGGGCTGGGTTCACACATCCGCAACGGAAACTGCTCTTTAGCAAAACTAAATTTTGGAAACTAAAAAGCCGCCTTCTCCTCTAATATTTCCTCTGTACTTCAGCGTCGCGTTATTTCGATTTGGGATCAGTTTTTCATTTCTAGTCTCTATAATGACGTCCGTTTTGCTACTGGTACTCACAAGCTTCTGCGTTGCTCTAAGGTGGGATTGAGAATATGTAGGATCAAAGAATATGAGAAAGCTAAGGTCTCCATCGATTTGGAAGCCAGAACGCCCTATGCGAATGACAATTTTTCCTCAATATCTACCGTTAACAAGCATTTTGAAGCTCATTCGAAAATTATGAAGGCATCTTCGCGCAAAATACAATAAAACAACTTTTTGAGGCAGATTATATAGTTCTCATTTGTTCTTATTCCTGCACATTGATATCTAATACATTGGGCAAGATTTATCCTAATCTACATGATTCTTCGCGTTCTTCGGCATATGAAAACGTGATCGTCAGAGGAAGTTTCGTGATATCAGGGGGATCGTTCAAACCGTGTCTCAAAGAAGTCTTCTTTAGTGTTCAACTGCTTTCGGGAACCATATAGTCTCAACAAATGCTCAATTTTAGCCCTAATTGATCGCATCACAGTGGAGACCGAAAGTCCTGCGGTCCAAAATGCTACTTTAACTAGTCTATCTTCTCTACCCAAGCTCGTTTAACCCACAGAGCAGTTTCGGGTCCGATACGCAGTCGTCATTCTTTTTGCTGCTTCCGTCTGGTTTCAATTTTATGCCTCCGATTTCATTTCTGAACTCGCTTCTCTTTACTGCAACGTTTTATTGAAACTATAATCATGACTAAGCTTTCTTTTCATTTTGCATAGGTTGACTATTCAGAGGGTCTCGAGCGACTGTCCAAGATTCCTTTGTTCAAAGTGCGTCGGTGAAATCATTGAATTCCATTCCCGCAGCACCAAAGGAACCACAACTGCAGTTCCTCGCTTTGGGTTAGTTTCTCTTTCTTTAAAACAGTTACATTCGCTTTGCAGCAGATTTTTGCGTAGAATGGCGGGATTGTTCAGTCTAATATGCTAGTTCTGCCAACAATTATCTTGGAATGGGGAAGATTATTATTTAGATGGCTCGCCGATGAATCCACCAAGGTCTCTTTCCGTCAGTGGGGGAGTAACAGAGGTCGGCAACGACCGCGCTTTGGCGCAATTTTCGGCTCAGAATATTTGCGTGAGTACCAGTTTTTGCTGCGCCCTCTTCTGAAGGGTGAACAGGTTTTTTGGTGCCTTAAATACCTCTCACTTCAGCTTGATGGACCTGAAATTCGTGGAAGGCATTGCGTGATAACGTTCATGGATGGAGTAGTCACAATTACTCCAAGCGCCGCAGATGCTATTATAGAGGTCGCAGTTTGAATTCCTCTCTGAGAGTTTTCTCATTGTACGCTATTCTTTTAGGTAAACAATCGAAGAATTGGACAGACTGAAATACTTAAAGACGGTGACTTGCTCCGAATGGGACAAGTAAACCTGTTCCGATTCGTGAGCAATAGCAAGGTTTGTTCTCCTGTTTTCCTGACCGTCAATCCGTTCCCTTTTGGGTTTTGCGCGATTTGTTTGCGTTGTAGTTCCGCTCTGTTCGTGTCGGAGCGGAAATCTACATATGCTCTGCGTAGTGGCACTATTCATCTACCTCTTTAATTCAAATCAACGGTCAAGTCTCTTCTAACCTGTGGTTTGAACCCATTGGGATAATGTGGAAAAGCCATAAATGATTGGAATTCCGCCCGGTCTTGTGCTGAATCCCATGTGGGCAGCATTTCTTCTTTTCCTTGATGAACATACTATCAAGTTAGAGGTTTACGGTACAGATCGCTGTATATCTCCTTCAATTATGCTCATTTTTACATAGTATTTTGTCTTCTTTTCGAAGCTTCAAGTAAATGCTTTTGCTCTTTTTTTCATCTCGCCACATTTCATACCTAAGTCTCCGCATCTTTGACCCAATTTTTTTCGCCCTTTCGTACTGTTTAAAGGATTTTGTGGGCAGAAAGAGCTCATTTGCAGAAATTCCTAAAGTGGAAATCAATATTACGCTTTAGAAATTGCCCGAATTAGTAAATTTTTCTTCATAATCAACTCACGCGCTTTTCTCTTCAGCTCTCTCGAATCTCATGAAATCCTTTAAAAAAAAACTTTTTGACACTGTCATATGTTTTTTTCTATTCTTTTGTTTATCTTTCATTGCTGGAATTTACAGTTTCATTTCACGATTCAAGTAAAAATTTCTGCCGCATTTGTTATTCAGCTTCGACTTTCTCAGACTTTTCTCTGTTTCAACATCGAAGCTGACAAATGGCGGTGTTCTTTGTTATATTTTTGCTTAATAAGTTTTTGTTTCTACTGAAACGAAAGCTTTCCTTGATGCAACCAGTTGGGTGTGTCACATTTCCAGTCTTGCAGTGTTTTTCTCGTCGAACGAAATAGTTCTCACTTATTTTTCGTTTGTGCCAGAAGACACAATTTTTGTCTTGTTTGATCTTGGGCTTAAGCATATAAGCTGACGAAAGCTGCCCTCTCGAAACGGTGCTGACCCTCGCGAGAGACTCTTCACGTCCTCTTGTCCGTTCTCACTCCGGAATGTTTGGCCATCACGGAATTCATACAAATATAGTTTGCACCGTGTCGGAAGCATTTTACGTTTGGATTCACATGTTTGAAAAATAGCTTCTCATCTTTAGATGTTCTTGTTATTTAGCCTCTCATCTGTAAATGGTCTTATTACTTACCTTTTGTATTATCTTTTTTCTTACATCTGGAGAGCAGCGACTTTGTAGAAAAAAGAGAAGGTGCTTAGTCGTGGTGAGGAATGTAGGAATGTTTGAATACAACGTAGGTTTCGTGCCATTTCCTTTTGTTTACCTACGCGCCCGATGTGTGGTTTGTCGTGTTGCAAAGTAGGTTGTGTGAAAGCTCATCGCACCATCACGCCTTGCACTTTCACGCTATATTCCTTCGAGCCAACTATTTTGAGTTTTTTTTTTACTTGCTCACATCATATACTTCCCCTTGTTATTTGTCTTATAATTATTAGGTCGTCAAATAGGTTATCTCTTCCTACTAATTGATTGTTTTTCCTCCATTCTCTATTATTTGGCAAGTGTGTGTAATCGTTGGAAGGCGTTTTTCTCGCCCTACATGAGCTATCTTCATTTTTTTTTGGCGACTCAACCCTTCCCACCGAATCAGGGTCAAGCGTGATGATGGTAAAAAGTCGATCCCCATACGACCCCCCCCCCCTTTCAGCCACCAAAAATACGACCCCCCCTTGCACACAAATTTCCTTCTATGCTTGCAGAATTTAGATATTTAGATATCCCATTTCAGGTGTTCGTACTGCGAGAGGTGTGTTGGAGCTAGAGCATGGGAAGGGGAAAGAGGCTCTTTTGTATCTAACTACTTGTTTGGAAGTTTTTTGGAAAACGTTGAAATGTACGCGGTGGACAAAAAACGTGTATTAACTATGCAATGTTGCTTACGTAACTAATGAGGCTCGAACACATCAAGAAAAAACATCTATATACATCATCTACATGGTGAAGGGTTCGATCCCTACCAAGGCTAAAATTTTTGCTGAGGGTTAAAGCGTGTGCGATGAGCGAATTTCAGTCTGAAAGCGTCCGTACAGAGTTTCTAAACGAAATACCTTCGTATTCGTCACGAAAAAACAACCATACACATCATCGACATGGTCGAGGGTTCGATCCCCTCCGAGGCTAGAATTTTTGCATGGCGTAAAATGACACGCGCTTGTAGTAGATTCGAGATGGTCGACCGTAAAGCACGAAATAACTGTTTGTAGGGGTGGAGGACTGGGTAGGACATTCAGTACGGACGTGCGAAAATTTCAGCCTAAAATTTTGACTCGTTCAGAGACATAGTTGTAGTCGTACACGAATATCAGAAGATCTGGCCCGTTGAGGTCCCAATTTTTTTCAGGTTTCTAATAGTCGAAGGTTTGCGCTTTCAGGCTGTACAGCTCGTTTTTCCGCAGCTGCTTCCAACGCGATTCAAATCCGTCGATAAAAACATGGAAAAAAAGGCCATTTTTATCGACGAAACCTCATCTCCGTAATTCCCGTGCTGAATCTTTCTTCTTGAAGCTGGAGACCTGAAACTTGGGGGTAAAGCACTATTGGGTAGGATCCATAAAATGACTTTTTACCGGCCTGCAGGACTGGGTAGGGCATTCAGTATGGGCGTGCGAAATTTTTAGCCTATAACCCTCCACTTTTCACTGTTCAAATCATACTGTTAAAGTCGTTTAATCACGTCAAAACAAATTCTCCGTATGGATAATTCAGTGTCCCTCTTCTTCCGTTTTTTTCTACCTTTTTTTTACCTCCTATTCCACACTAAGGCACCCCTCCCGACCACGACCCCTCCCCCTTACGACCCCCTCTTGATAATTTATCGACACACGCTTGACCCTGCACCGAATTCAAGGCATTGCAAACCCAGGTGACAAAAGAACCCATTCTTCAACGAATTTTGTGGAATGAAAACGTTGATATTCTGCCGACGCAAGCTCAGCACGGTGCGGAAGGTACTGAAGAACCTCCCATCAGTTCTTCAAACTAGCTGATTTTGCGGTGTTCATAATGTGAGGCCTGGTTTGTCTGGAGCAGAATATCTTCTCGTGATCGATCACATTTTTTCTCTGTTGGCGGGAATTATTTACTAGGTGCGGCAACGCTCTTCAAGAGTTTTTCTTCACCTTCTTGTTCATCTAATGCATTTTCCAGCACAGCAGAATCTCCCAACCAGGGTCAAGCGTGTGTTGATAAATTATCAACAGGGGGTCGTATGGTGGGAGGGCAAAGGGGGAGGGGGAGGGGTCGTAGAGGAGAATCGTGTTGTGGTGGAGAACTCGAGTACTTCTTTCAGTAGTAGTGCAGCCATGCCCCTGAGCGAGGTTGTATTCCGGACAGTCATTTTTGTTCATATGTACTGAAAGTCCTGCCCCCTTGGGACCGAGAAAAAGTCTCACTGCGGAGTCTACCCAGCTGTGCTTTGCCTTCAAGTTTCCGCTCTCCAGCATCAACAGAAAAGATTCAGCACAGGAATTACCGAAACGATTTTAGTTGACAAAAGTGGCCTTTTTACTTTTTTTTTATGGACTAGATCGAAGCAGGAAGGATGACAGTTGCGGAGAAGGGAACCACACCGCCTGAGAGCGCAAATCTCTTAGTAATTAAGACAGAAAAATCGCACCTCAAGCTACTAGATCTCCTGCTATCCATGTCCAACTACAACCTCCGAGCAAGACGAAATTTTAGGTGAAAATTTTCGCACTTTCGTACTGCGAGTCCTACCCAGTCCTGCGAGCTGATAAGAAGTCCCCAACTATGCTTTACCACCAAGTTTCAGATCTCCAAGTTCAAGAGAAAAGATTCATCACGAGAACTACGGAGGTGAGGTTTCAACAATAAAAATGGGCTTTTTTACATGTTTTTATCGACGGAGTTGAATCGCGGTGGATATAGCTGTGGAAAAGGAGCTGCGCAGTCTGAAAGCGCAAACCTTCGACTATCTAAAAATGAAAAAAAAAATCGGTACCTCAACGGGCTAGATCTCCTGCTATGGGTGTCCGACTACAACCATGCCTCTGAGCGAGCCAAAATTTCAGGTGAACATTCTCGCATGTTAGTCCTACTCAGTCCTGCAATCCGATAAGGTGTCCTTTCGTGCATTATGTTCGATTATCTCGAGTCCACTACAACGACACCTTGTTTTAAGTCGTGCAAAAATTTTGGCCTCGAAGGGGATCGAACCCTTATGTATGAGAAAGGGGGTCGTATGAGGGTCGACTTTCTATCATCATCACGCTTGACCCGGCTCCCAACTCATCTCTAGACATCGACCGAATCGGCTCTTCTCGCCTACAAAGAATTTGCCACATTTGAGCAATCTCCAGCAAGTGCTGATGCAAAAAAAAAGGCTTCTAGCTGCATGGGCCTCGTTTTGGCTACCGGCGAGAGTAAGAGTAGAGCAGTTCTCGAGAAGGCTTTCTCGGCGTCTCCTAATTCAAGTTCGTCCTTTTCAATTGCCTGGAATCCAGGAGGAATCAATTTGTCCAGAAAATGATGACAACTATCTTGTAGGAAAAGGAAAACCAGTAAGAAAACTAAAAAAAAGAAACTTATTTGACGCACTAATAATTTGCAACTTGGTGCGATGCACTTTCAAATGAATCGTTCTCACCTTTCAAAAAGAAGCTTAGATGTTCATTTTTAATGAATAACATTTCATAATAAGATCTTTTGTGCGTTTTTGCATAGTTTCCCTTTTTTATCTCTCTGAAGATGCATGGGAATGCTCAATTTATCCACATTTATAATCACATCCGTTGCAGTGTCAATAGTGAAAATGTACTTGAATCTGCACCCAACTACTTTGTGTTCTTACACCAATCTTTCTGTGCTAGATTATGACTTAATCTCAAGTGGCCAGATGTTCTTCGCATTTGCTCGGACCTCGTGACGTCTAAAAACCACCGGACACGAATACGCGAGACATTCCAAGTACTTCAGTCTGGCGCCTTTACAAAAAACTGCAGCTCCTTCGATGAGAGCCGGGCTGTAAGTGTCTGGCTTGGGGAGTGAGTCATGCTGTAGCCTCGATGTGATTGTGGAGCTTTGTACACATTTATTTTCAACCAAACCAACATATCTGGGCTTTTCTTGCACCTGTTTTTGAGCATATTGAAAGTATGCAAGAGGCGGAAAGCGAATTGAAGAAAAAAAAACGCAAATCTGCAGATACGGGGTCTGTCATGAGATTTTCTTCACATTTTTCAGATGTTAGTAACCCATAAATGAATGAAGGGAAGAATGAGTCTTTTTCGCTTCGCAACCATTTATTTCAAAGGTGTTCTATATTATCATACTACCATTGATAACAATACACAGATGGTAAACTGTAGAATAGATCGACAAGTTATGGTAATGCGATTTTGAGAGTCTATTGGAGGGCTTTTGGAGCTATTTGTATTTAAAGGAAGTCACTGGCGAACGGAGCCACCCCATGCTGCAAATCAAGATATTGTGATTGTGAACTCTCTATCAACTGCCTGGATGGAGATTGAGCGTAAATCTCAGGAAATTTCGTTATGTTCATAGATATATTTTAAAGCATGACAACCATACGTCACTACCAATGACAATTATTCTGAATGTTTTTTTAAATCCTGCGGTGTAAGTTTTCGCTGAGGTTTGTGCTTACTAGTATTTGTGTTTGAGTTTTGAGCGTTCAAAACTGTAAAAGTCATTTTGGGGCACCTTTCGTTTGTTCAGTTAGATGAGAACTGTTCTAGTGTGACTAGTATACCCGGGAGGTACTAAATAATTTGAAGCCGAGCAGTTTCGTGTCTGTTTGGGAGCTTTGGCCTTTGATGTGTGTAAGACGTCCCGCAGTGGTCATCTTTACAGAGAATATAATTAATGTAGTTCTTTTATCAGGCATCTGAAAATATGTTCATTCCTATTCCCGGTCATGTTTTGTGACGATAAAGTTGAATGCCTCATTGGGTGGAGAGGCGAGCGGATTGCCGCTTTTCTTCGTGGCATCTGAATTACTTCTGTTCTTCTCATCCATGCTTTCAATATAGAACTACTCATGAATTTCCATGAGTTCATCATTGGTTATAAAATCCACATTCAAAGTTTGAAGCTTTAAATTTCATTCTTGTTTAATTTCACTTCTGGTTATTTATTTCCTACATTTTTCACTTGATATTGGAAACGGTTTTCCAAGACGGCTGCGTACATGACGCTGAGGAGCAATTTCTGTTTTCAGTTTCTTCACGAAAGTATAATTCTATTGACTCTGCGCTCTCTTCAATCGCATCAGCGGTTTTTTTATGCAATTCTTCCGCTTCTGATCGGGGAAAAATTTTCAAGTTTTCAGCCACGAGACGTTGATCAGCTGCAGCACTCCGACTACAGCACGCTTTCACACGCGATGAACGCTGCCAGGTGTGTTTTGCATATCGATTTCAGAGTAAAAGCTCGCTTTATTTCGTTCAGTGTCCTGCATGATTTGTGATTGAGAGGTGTTTTGCATGATACGCTGCTATGAATCAGACGTTTTTATAACTTCAATTGCGCCGTTTGCTCAACTCGCTCCAGGCAGGATATTCCTATGAGTGCGACGTCAACTCGCATTCGCTAACTGTTCGTTTTTTGGGGGCGTTTCATGTGAGAGTTAGGCTCGCGACGAGTCAGCAGGCGACGTTCACGGAATGTGTGTGCGAATGTATTGTGCGATTAGCATGTTTGCCTACGCATGAATCATTTAGCATACTTCGGCCACGATGCCAGCCATTACCAGCAACTCATCTTACTGCATTGTAGAGTATTCTGGCTCTCAGTTCATTTCAAGTTTTTTTTTATCTCGTTTTATTTCCTCGGTGTACATTTAGCATTTAAGAATAATTGTACCTATAATTTGCTATTTTTGTCTATTTATTTTGGTAGTTATAGTTGTGGTTAATATCTTTGCTTTTTTTACAACAATGATGTTATTAATTTTTATAACTTATCCATTTTTATTATAGTAAGTGAAGGCCTTGACATCATCAGCAGTTCTTGTTCTGGATCTCTGGCAAATGAGTCAACGCAGGATGCTTCTCCTACGTTGACTCATTTGCTGCATTTTGGCCCTGATCCAGTTCTTTTGAAGTCGATTGCTGTTTTATTCTGCTATTTACATTTCTACACTGCATACTTCCATTTTGTAATGGAAATTAAGTTGGTTCCACGATTCCAGTCCTCTCTTTGAGACATATTCGTGAACGTTTCCGGGATGTTTTAGTCTTTCCGCTGCGTGGACGAGTTCTATGACTAAAAAGTTTATATTCATAAAACCGGTGGGAACTTTTACCCGGCGGGCGAAAGAGAAGATTCCTCTTTACCAGGCCATCTGAACACTGAACCTCTAGTGAAAGTCACAAATAGTTTTTGGTGTTTTGACAGCAGTGCTATCCTTTTTTACTTTCCCTGCCTTCGGGGTTCGTTTCGACAGCATTGTTGTCTATCTTACTCCCTACTGTTTTGTCGAAACATCTAACCCTTGTCTCGCGGTCTTTTCGCTTCTTCCTTGTTCACGAATGCCAATATTACGTTGGAGGGTAGCTAGGAGAGTTCCCAGCGGGATATGGGAAGAAATGGCTCTTTTCCGCTTCCGCGTGTTTCATGAATGCGGAAAGTGCTTTTATTCCCCCTATCACATTTCGCCTGTAGTTCCGATTCCTTTCTTCTGTTATTCTTTTACTTATTTCTGTGTTCGAAAAACACATAAGAGAGGTAACCTTGCTTTCATCTTGATGATGTGCTTGGCTTTCTTGTCTGGATGCTCTCCTTGACTATTTCAATTTTCCTGATACGAACTTTGTTTTGCGATGCTGACACCCTCGCAGCACTATCACTAATCACTGTTATCGGTGTTATCGCCACTGAGGTGCTTAGAGGTGCGCCTGTGCACTGCAGTGGCTTCGATTTTATTTGCCACACAACGTCCTGCTAATTCTATAGAGCCTTGTCTTGGTCTCTGTCACTCGCATCTAATTCTCAACTTTTTCTAATGACATTTCGCAGTCAAAACGTGTTTTCTTTGAGTGGAGCTGTGGCAGCCATGTTTCGATTGACTTTTTATGCGGAGTTCCTTGGCTGACTTCAGTTTCTCCTTTTGGCGTTTTGCTGCTGCTGAAGGCGCTCTTGGCGATAGCACTAAAAAGCTGCGTAGACGTCTTTTTCAAATCGTCTGCCGCTTAGCTGGTTTGACGCTTGTCGGAACAGTGCAGATGTTGATTGTGCTGGCCTCATCGGCTTGCCCATAGTAATTGTTCTTCTCCAGAGATTCTCGTCAGTCAGGTTTCTCGGCATTTTTTACAGCTGTTAGATGTTCCTTTCGGGTCCAACATGAAAGGGAACGGTCCTCTTTGTTCATTTAGTCGTTCATCAGCATTTCTTCATTCTTAGTCGATTTCATCATCTATGTAATGGTCGAGATATACAATTTCTGGTATGACTGCAGCTTCTGACCCTTCCCAGTCGCAGGTTTTTGTCAGCCGTCCAGAATTTTATGCTGCGTGGCGCCACGGAGTTTCGCTAATTGGATTGAATTTCGTCGATTTTCGATTCCTAGTATTGCTTAGCTTTCTGGCTTAGCTATCGATTGGAAGCCACTGCACTGCGTCATCAACCATTCTTCTGCTCTGCTTGGATTTGATGTTTCGCATCCCTGCTGTTCTTTCATTTTGACGCTGATTTAAGCAAATTAGGTCCAGTACTCTCGGCCTATCTTCCTCGGTGAAAATGAATACCTATTTCGTCTTCACCTCTTGTGCAGATGTGATTTTATCCCTTCTTCGGAGAATTCCGGTCTTCTGTATTGTTGCTTCAGCAGTGTACAATTGTGATAGTGTTTTCGTCCTTTTCCTCTTGAAGTCCTTGTAAACATAGCGCACTCCGTCCGATTAGCGCTAGTAAAGCATCTCTGGAATTCGTCGTGGAATCCTTCAACTTGTCTTACTTCAACAAGCGGGCGACTCCATTCGATGGGTATAAAAAACCGAATAGCGTGTACGTCTTGCTAAACCAGTGGCTTTAGCCATGTCGTACCAAACTTTATTGTTGAATAAACATGGATTTTTATCCCCTTCTCGGGGAATTCCGGTCTTTTATTATTTCGTGAAAGCTGTTGTCGAGTGCGCGTTTACGATAGAGGAGACGAATATCTAAATAAGGGATTACGTGGCTTCCTATTGGTTTATGCCTTGTATCGTTGCGTTTTTTCTTGGCCTCAGAAGCTTCTTAAGATCACTATGCATTTTTTCGCTACCAAAAGGAACATATGTGGGAGCCAACTAAAGGGAGGGTTGTAGATTTGTTTCGAAGTATTAGGGTGATGAGAAAGTTTTGAGCTGACTTCTCTTGAAAGTCCCAGAACTTCCGATTATTTATAGATACCTATGATCTATTATGTGATAATTATAGGCCACTCCCGGAACTTCTCCATAATAGATATATAGCCGGCTTGCCTTCCTTAACTTTACTTACAACGTCAATTCTACAAGATCACCTTCAAGCCATAATCAGTTTTTCCTTCTCTTCCCGCAGCGAAAGGAGTTCCTTGAAGACCTGGTTAATGTAAGTGAGAGTTGGGTCCTCTACGATTCCTCAAGGGGAAGACCCGCCATATCGCACCCGCACCCAAACAGGGTCTCTTCCTGGAATTTGCGATGAACGCAAGCACTCACTGTTAACGATAACATTTATGTAAATCAGCTCCAGGAAGTCGCAGAACTGTTCGAGAAAAACGGCCAAGATGAGATTCTGTGCATCTGTGCACCTTCCCCACGATGACGCTAGGCCCCATTTAGCTAAAGAGACCCGTGAAAAATTGGAGGAGCTGGACTGGGACAAGATTCCTCCCCCACCTTATTCTTCGGACATTGCCCCTCTCGACTACCACTTATTTCGCTCCTATCATCCAAGGCATTTCTATCTATGAAAGAATTCACCAAAGTTGACGATGTGGTAAGGGCGGTCAGCGATTTCTTCGACGCACAGTCTCCCCAGTTCTGGGATAAGGGGACCGCTGACCTGCCCGTAAGGTGGGACACTGCAATGATTAACTATGATGATTATATTGTTGAGTAAATTCCATTGTAAGTTGAGTAATAAAATAAAGCAGAAACAAGTCTGAAACGGGTCAAGGTTTTCTTACTACCCTAATATATACATCGAATGAAATGTTGGCAAGGTTCATTTTCATACCTGTGGGCCGTTTTTTTTCGACAGGATATAAAGGCTGTTGAGCATATGTGTAGACATGGACGTAGTTCTCAGCACATCGTTTTCGTTGGATCATAATATTATTAAAGACAATACCTGCTATAGACACTTTGTTTTCCCTGGACATTCATATGCTGATCGTTGACGAAATGACTGGATGGATTTTTGGAAGATACATCCATTGAGGAATTATTTTCAACGTGGTGTGTCAGCTCGAAGCCGAGGTTTTACTTCATCTATCGAGCGGCGACACTGCTATTGGTTCCCTTTCAGCGTTACTTTCCCCCTTGCGAACAATCGCTTGGCTGTGGCATTGTGTCGCACGAAATGGTGCGAATGGTCGCTGCATATTGATGAGAAAAATGAGCAGAGTGTACGGATCTGGAGAAATGTTACGATTTTGTTCACACTTTTTGAACTCATATTTGTAGTTCCTACACTAGATTTACGTCTCTAGAAAATGGCCCTGGGGTAACTGATTGTTTTACTGCGTTCATAAACTAGTCATTTTCTTGGTGTTGTTCTTCCGGTTCTTGAAAATTCTCGTTAGCTGCAGTGCAGTTGATCTAGCTCAGATCTTTCTCAGTCTTAGTAATGGACTCGGCCGACCTTGAAACTTGATGTTTGTGTTAGTGCGAGATGGACTGGCTGTGCTCTTGTACATTGTTGGTTTTTTTTTCATTAGGCTCAATCTAATGATAAACAAACCATGTCCATTGTTTTGCTAAGAGCCCAATGTTTTGCCACGAACTGTGTGAGTCCAGCTTGAATCTCGTGAAGCACTTCACTAGCAGTACGATTTGCGGCTTTTTCTTTGCTCTTGCTTTTTTTTTCCTTTTTTTAAAAATGATATTGGTAGTGTTCTTCTCCATAGACTGAAACCATTAACTGCTACTGCTGAAATCTTTCGTCAATGAGAGTGCCTGCATCTTAACTCTAGGGATATTTCTGAATACAGCTGGGATGAGAACTGTCTGTGAAATCCAAGAGTTAGCTAGTTTTCTCTATGTTACTAGCATATCACTTCTTCCGATCTGATTAATTATGGTGTATCATTATTTGTTCGACTGTGAAGGATTTTGGTTCAAATTACCACAGTTATCAAGTTATTATTCACAGCTACTTGTCAGCTCTGCACGTATTAAACAGAGATGAAGATATTTTCGTCTTTAAAATCCCCTAATCTGAAGTAACATCTAAGAAACTCCATTTCCCTCTTTTCACCCATTCGGTAATTTGGGCTGATTTTTCGAAGTAAACATTTTTATTATAGGATGAAAGTTTTGTCTGTTTCCCAGCATATTCATGCTCCTGATCATTTTATTTAATTATTTCATTTAATAGTCTCTTAGTTTTCGCAGTTAATATTGATTCCTCACTCTTTTTCTTACCATTGTTGTTGACTCCGTCATTCCATCTTCTTTCATCGAAAGTTATGGCTGGAAATTTTTTTGTGCGCTTTCTCTATGTTTTTTTTTCACGGTTCCTTTCTTCACTATTTTTTTATTGATGTTGCTCAAATTATTTCTGTCAACTGGTTTTTTTTTTGTTTGGCTAAATACACACTAATCAGTTTTTATGTTGCTTCGTTCGTGTTTTCGTTCGATAGCTCGAGAACAGTTAATCATCTGCTTTAAATACTAACCCCTAAAATCAGTGTCCAAAATGAGGCGGTACGCCTCAGCGCATGGGTTGCTGGAGAGCATGTACGATCCGTCGAGCAGCACGGTTACACCGAGTCAGCTGAAGGCACTGTGAGTGATGTCTTGCAAGAGAACAGCATGAGTTTGCACTAACACGCTTCTTTCTGAATTGGTATCCGCTTGGGTCCTCTGCACATGTACGCTCTCCGACCAGTGCCTATTCGTTCCCTGCATGTGTTTTTTGTAATGAAATTTGCTCCCTCATCTCCTACTACATTGCCAACCCAAATCCCAGATCTCCCTTGTGATCTGGTGTTGAACTAAGCATCAAGCATTCCAGCCTTTCTGGCCCGTCCACGGTAACCCGAAGTCAAAGTGACCAGGCTGACGCTGGAATGAGCACGTCCACGGTGCAGACGTTGGCTCCAATGGGGTCATCACAAGCGCTGAATTCTATGGGGCCCATGTCGTCTGGAGCGGGAACTAATCTGCCGGTTTCTCTCCAGATCGGAGACTATAAAGTTTGGGATTATTTGGTCGAGGTGGGTGCTTTTTTGCCGAAATACTGACTGGAGATACAAAGCATTTGCTATAGGTTATGTCACGAGGCTGGTCTGATGCCGGTTCATTCCGCCTCTCTCCTGCGTATTCGCTGTATCTGGCGTTGCGATTCTTCCATTCGCACTCGAAACCGTACTTAATGCAGTTTTTTACGCGAATTGCTCATCATATGAATCAAATATCACAGGTGAGTCAGGCAGTCGTGTTTGCTGATTTTCTTTCGCACGATAGAAGAAAAAATCCTGTGATAAAACTTGGATTCTCCTTTGAAATGTTGACATTCGGAAAGATGGATTTAGTATATTGCGGGAGAGTCGTGAAGCTCAGAGAGATTCAAT
The DNA here is from genome assembly GCA_037903475.1 of Ancylostoma caninum. Taxonomy (NCBI): domain Eukaryota; kingdom Metazoa; phylum Nematoda; class Chromadorea; order Rhabditida; family Ancylostomatidae; genus Ancylostoma; species Ancylostoma caninum. The sequence continues at coordinate 176,865 of JBAJFG010000031.1, forward strand.
AAAGTTTTTGTTCTTTTCTATCTCATGATTTACTGCTTTCAAAAGATTCTGTTCTGAGAAGTTTCCACCTTTGTATCAGTTTGTTCCCCTTAAATTTTCGATAATTTAGTAAGATTCATTCGTTGCTGTATTCAGTGATTTTTCTGGCTTCCAAATTGCTGGAAATCAGAAGCTACTGAAGAATCATACATGTTGACTCGCACGGAAATTTGCTCACGCGTGAAAATTTTCGGGTTTTCCACTATAAGTTTCTTAGGAGTGCACATCACGCGATGAGCTACTATTCTGGCTGGCAAACGCTAGCGAGTTGTCGTTTCTTGTGGATCGAGATCCGGGTTTAAGGACGCCAAGGTGCTGTTTCACTTGACGTTCTGGTTTTCCCTTTCATTTTCATACGTTCTGGTTTTCCCTTTCATTTTCATTTCTGATTTGTTTATTATGTCATTTAAAGATCTGGACAATTGGATTCTGTAGTGGAAACAGTTTTTCGTCGTTTGTGCACGGTGCTGTTGGGAGCGCTTCGGCCGGCGTGTAAACCCATGCTGGATGTGAACATACCGATTGAGGATGGAAGTAGTAAGTCATGTTTTGCGTACCTCATACTTTGACGACTGTGAGAGATCCTATTTGCTCCTTTGCCGAGCGGTTCTCAGTTTTCGTGCTCTGTGCGAATTACTTTCCTATTGAATCCGTCCTTTCTTTGACATCCGACCTTCCTTCAGATGAGCTCCTGACTCTTCTTGATGGCACGCTGCGAGCTGCTCGAGCGTGCCGACTCAACGCCGCGTTGACCATTCAGCTGTGCAGCCATGTTCTCCACGCGATTAACGCTACGCTTTTCAACTCCTTGGTTGGAGTTACCTCAAATGTGAGTACAATTATAAGCTGCTCGCTTGTCTAATTACTTCGGGAACTACTGTGATTTTTCAGACTGCTCATTTGACGACTCGGCTTGGAAAATGTTTGCAAGCTAGATTGGCCGCCGTCCATGGGTGATTATTACTTGACTATACCAAGCTCTTTTTATACCTTGCCTGATAATCCCTATAATAGTGTTTTTATGGGATTTGTCTGCTTAAACAATGTGTTCAGAATTGATGAGGAACATAGATGCAAGTTTGTTGGAAGTACGGGTATGATTGTCGTGTTTAGGTGGGCAGAGCAAATGGGAGTCGAATTAGCTGCTGAATGCCATTTGGACAGAAGTCGGCAAGCAGCTGCACTCCTGGCAGCGCAGAAGAATGACGTTGCTGCTCTGGGAGCCACCTGCTATAAATTGAACAGCCTCCAGGTATTCACGGTTTCTTTAGTATAATTTATTTTGGATCTGAGTTGTGCTTTTGATTGCAGTTATGGTTTTAAGGTTCGCTACTTGCTCACGCACTTCTCTGCTCAGGACGGTGAAATTCCTTGTGATAATGATGTGATTTCACGTGTGATAGGCCTTTCAGAACGGCAAGCAGATGCACTGACAATTCAGGTAATTGTTTTTTTTTGAAGTTTTTGTTTTTATTTTCCATTGTTGGTTTGGTTTTATTTTAGTTTCGATGTTTTGTCAGACTGGTGATGTCGAAATAATTCGTATATAAATATTTTCGCCGTTTTCAAATAAGTTTCGACTTTGCTGGGAGTGTATCAGGACTGTGCATTAGAAAATGTTCAGATATTGTTACTTCGTTACTTTGCTGGAAAAATAGTCGTTGAACGTCAGCACGTGGACTCATTGCGCTAAAACGCTCTGATGGTTAGCATATGAAAAAGAACTGGCTTTTCTGCAAGCACATGTACGCACATATGTTTATTTGTCATTTGCGAGCTAAGGAACATTATCGAGGCGAATTCAAAATTGTGGCTGAATTTCAGAAGTTCGTCTCGAATTTCTACTTTGTTTACAGTTTGAACTAAGGGAAAATCATGCTTTCAACGTTATTTGGTGCTGAGCAATGTTTTCCTTCCTTTTCTGTCTTAAGTCTGACTTGATATCGGTGCCTTCAGGATGGTCATCCCATAACGCTGGCGGAATCAGAGCAGCTGCTACTACCGTTCTTATTGCCACAGGACGGATACACTGCAGGTGGAACTACTACCGGTTCTGATTATTGAACGCTCCTCCAATTTATTTTCTTTCAGAACAACTCAAGGGTGTTCCGGACGGTCTTGTGCAGTACTTGCTGTCGCTGCAGGATAAGGGGTTGTGTCATTCTGTATCCGTGCTTGAGTCAGTCTCACCTACTTGGGCTGCCTCTTCGGTTACTGCCAATACACCCGCAGTGGTTAGCGATAGTTTTTTAAAATTTTTGTGGAAGCAACTATCCTCGGGTCTTACTTGTTTTATCTTTGCACCCTTTTAGCAGCGGCCAACAGCTCCAGCTGCTCCTCAGACCTCACCTCCAACCCCTGTCAAGTCGATGGTCGCTCGTAGTTCGTCGCAGTCGACGCTCACAAGCCTTCCCACTACACAATTTGTAGGTATACCAGTGATGATGAATTAATTTCCAGATTCCAGAGATTGTTTTCAGGGTGACAGCTTTGGTAGTATGGGTGACGACGTTATTCGGGTGGTGTTGAAACGTGGTAGCGGTGGAATTGGACTCAGCATTGTTGCCGCGCAGGTAGTGTTTGCCTGCTTCATTTTTTTTCTGGTTTTTCCTCTAATTTTATTGCAAGGGGTTCATAGAATATTCTCATTGGTTTTTCTATAATATGCTTCATTTTCTACGTTTTCTTTGTCGTCATGAGTGACATCTCGACCATCTACTCATACCTTTCTATGCGATTCCTTTGCTAACTTCATTTCCATTCACTAGTTGCAGTAGAGGGCTACAAATTGAGTAACTGGGGAAGCTTCATGAAACAAACGGGAGGCCGGGGATGCCCTGCACTGGAACTGATGATCGTTATAAATCTGATTGATTCACTCTCTAGGAGGTTAACAATTAGCATTTCTTCTTTATCCATTCTCTGCCTGAGTTCACAATTGTATCCAACTCATGGTATTACCCTTTTATGTCTATCAATGCTCCTTTACTTCCTTGTCTCTTCCTGGAAAAGACAGGCCTGTAGCGAACTGGTTTTACAACTTCCATAGGCGTCCGTTCCTCAGGGGAGCGGCGGCGGCCAATCATAACATCTAAATCGGCAACCTTTGCGCAGCGAATGGAGATAAGCATCGTCGCGAAAATGTCGCGGTCAACAGCCAGCCTGCTGTCCATACCTCTTTCTCACTAATCGACTTTTCAAAACCCTATTTTTTGCCGCAACGGATCGCAATATTTTACTGACGCCATCGCAGTTTTGAAAGCGAAATCTCGTTGGCTACGATTGTCGGTGTACTGTTTCTTCTTACACTTTCTGCGTATATTTCTTGCTGAGCGGGATGGTGTGGATCTGCGCTTGTAAGGTTAGTTTTCAGGCTTGCCTTACCAGGTATCAGTTCATTGGTTTTTGAAAGAGTTTTAAACTGAATCTAGTTGAAACAACTGACTACTACAAAAAGTTTAAGAAATTCACTTCCAGCCGATTTGGAAGTGACCCTTCTGCCTCGTAATTTAAGAATTGGTCTCTTTTTTTGCTCACGTAAGTGGTATTTATTTGGTTATTGGTTACTTCCTTTGAGGAAGTTGCTGGAGATCGCACATCGCTCCGTTAATGACACCGACCGTTATTAGTTCATTTTCTTTTTTAAGTGACGCCGTAGTGGCGGAAATCCTTTGAACTGGATCGAACATTGTCTGAGTAAGATAATATGGATGTTCTTGTTCTCTTCGGCGTAATTTGTCATGTAAGGTCGAATAACCCGGTCATCCTTCATTTAGTACCGTAGATTTTCAGCGAGGTGTTTTTTTTTTTTTGCAAAAACGCAGGTATATCTGCGTGAGTGCTGCCCACCCCATTTATTTCACTACTTCAGGGCGTCGGCGATCGTCAGGTGGGTATCTACGTGAAAAAAGTCGTTCCAGGAAGTCCTGCAGCCTCGGTTAGTGCTTCAATCAAATTTCTATACCGTCATAATCAGGAAGTGCTGAAGAGTTACGGAAAACAGGTTCAAATTGAATTGAAGATAAGATTACTTGTTCAAGGATGGTCGCTTGGCAGCTGGTGATCAATTGCTGTCGGTCAACGGCCAATCGTTGCTGGGAATTTCACAAGAAGAGTGAGTTTTTCTCCACTTGCTATTCTTTGTTTCGAGGGTCGAGCCAAGTTCCAACGGCAATCGCAGGCTATCCAGAAATTCTATAGTTTCTGCTACAGTGTAACTGGTTTGGCTCGTCCTGTTGTTGCTGATACGTAGCTGTTATTGCCATGCGAACTGCGGTTTTGCCTTTGACTTCAGCCACTTGCTTGCAGATGTAGCGCTGATTTGGGAGTTATCCCGGCTATGTTGCCCACTCCATCGAGTGAAAGGAATTGATGTTGTGAGCAATTTGGAACAACTCGAGTCGGTCCTGTCATAGTTAATAACTTTTGTCAAATCGGCATTGACACGCACAGTCACGGCTGTGTTATTTTGCGTTCTACGTGAAGTTCTACCTTTTTTGCCGGAACGTTCCTTGGTCCATGGGATCATATTGAGTCGATGAGATACATCAGTGCTTTTCACTTTTCCTGCTTTAGCATAAATCCCCCTCACTTTTTGGTTTGTATAAGGTCCTCTGTATCGGGTAGCTGAGATAAATGCCTTCATTTTTCATTCTTGCAGTATTTCGCAAGCAGTGATGTTGATACCTTTTTTTATATTAGTGCCGCTTCTGAATTTGTTTCTATGGTAATTTAGCTCGAAAGATGTAATCGTCAATGATAGCTGAAAGGCAATTGGCTGTAATTTTTCAAGAGAAAAGACCGTTCTAAGGGATCTCAGTTGTTTGTACATCACTCTTCACGAGATTCTATTTTTTTAAACTCACTTATTGGCAAATAATGACACATATTTCTTATCTTCAATATCATTCAAATTGTTTTGTTTTTATTTTTGTTCCGATTTTCCTTAAGATTGTTTGGGCTGCCATCTTCAGCTGTTACTTTGTTGTTCTTCCACTTAGAGGATTGTGAGGTGATCAATTACTGTTCCAGAGCAGCCGAATACATGGCTCGAGCAGGTGCTGAAGTTCGCTTCGACGTCCGTAAAGGAGCCGCGATGCGCAATGGATTGTCGGCATGGCTCTGCCAGCCGCCTCCACCAACAGTTGTAAGTACTATCATCTTTTCTAAAACTTTACACTTTTCAACTCATATACATTCCAGAGTGATGAGTTTTTCCAGCCAGTGGCACCTGTCCAACAGCACCAAACTTCGTTCCCTGCACATCAGCAATCGACGCTCCCTCCTATGATGAACTTCAATGGCAGCTATTCGAACTATGCTCCTTTACCGAGCTACGGAAGTCAAATATCTATGCAGACAACGAATAGCTATCAGAAGCACCAGCCAGGTACTTTCTGTTCCTGTTTTTGAGTTGCTTCTGTGGAACCCTGTCGTTTCCGAACACGATGACAGCCATTTTTCAGCGCCGAGCGTCCGCACGTCGGCCTTCGCTCCGGTGTCTGTCGCGGGCGGTGAGCCAAATCGACATGTTCGATCAGTATCGGCATCCGACCTTTACCAGAGCGATGTGAGTGGTTGATAGAGAACATAGTTTAGTTCTGGATTCGTGCATGATTTTTCCATGAATTTTCCTTTATTTTGCAGCCAAACGCATCATATTCGCAACGGTCAGTTGCTGGATCGACAACGGGTGTAAGCGGATTCGATCGTCTTCCGGCTCATTACAGACATTCGAACAGGCCAACTGTGATCCAGCCCGGTGAGGCTCCGTTTTTGTGCAGCGCATAGTTTTTATGTGAAATCTCACTCCTACGTTTTCCTCACTATTCTTGCAATCTTTTCTGACATATTGTGGACAAATTTATACACTAGTTGTATCCGATTTCAGGAAGACCGTCGGCGTCATCCCCATCTGCGCTGCGAAGAGGAGCACACTCACCCGTGTCATTGTATCGACCGCCAAGTGCCACGAATTTGTTTGCTCCACCAAGGTGCCCTATTGAAGTTCTTTTTAGAGCATGTTATTGGTCCCCATCGAACCGTAAAATCTCACGTTTTATATTTTGCGTCTTTTCATGATCCTTAACATGCATATTTACGAATTTATGCTAGCTCATCCAGATATGGGAAAACGTCACAAGATCCTACGAGATTTTTGTTTTAGATCACCGAACCCTCTCCAGCAACAGGGTTACAGCAGTGCTGCGACGCGAGAAAGCAACAATGATCTTTACAGAGCGGTGAGTTCGCTATCTAAAGACTACTTTTACTACTTTCAACGTTTTTTTAAAAAAATTTATTACTCGAGATTTGCCACTGGGTATCGACATAAGCGGAACATTTAATACTTCTCAGCATTTTGTAGTTTTAGTGGTAATTACTGGGTTTTAATTTGGGCATGAAACCATCCGATGAGGTAAAGACCGTTGATTTATATCATCGGGTTGGAAACCTAAAGAATCAGGTCTCAAGTGGAAAACGTCAAGTAGAGCCCGTGCACACTCAGAATTCTTTGTTTCTGCGAATCTTTTGCGGACACAGGCAAAAAGTACCAGGACTTAGAAAAGCACATATTCCACAAGAGTTTCAGTATATTTCTCGTAAAATACACCTTATTCTGCTCGAATTTGCACAGGTTACGCTGACAAGATACAAGATATTTTTGTATGACATGGTGAACACGAACATGGTATCTATTTTGTGCAGTCACTCCACTTTTGTATGGCTACGGTAGATATACCGTATACACGGCATATCACATAATCTTCGGTAACTTTGTATAGTGGGTTATTTCACGTGCTTATCACAAATATCGTATCCGTTTTGTATCGTAGGCCCATTTCTATAGGATACATTAGGTACATGGCTGAAAATTGAGAGAAAATAGCGATTTCGGGAACAAAACGGAAGTGGCTTGCAAAATAATGCTGATATCCGTGATGAGCGTCAAAAACAACCCCACTTCACAAAATTTGAGAGGACTTCGCGATTTAGCGTATCTACGGTACATCTACTACAACCACACAAAGATGGGGTTACGGCACAAAATGGATACGATGATCGTGTCCAGTACCCCAAATAACCCCCTGCATTAAGTTTCGGCCGAAAAAAATCGAAGTTTTGGGTTTGTGAAAGTAGAAGTAGAATAGTGCCACCCCATCGCCACTGCGGCATTCATGGACGAGTTTAACCGTCAGCGCGCAACAAGCCTAGCATGGGTGGACAGCTACAGTATCATGCGGGCTAGGTCGCACCCGCTCATCAACTAGACTGGCAGCAGAGAACTGCTGCCTAACGCGACGCCGCCGCTTATTTCGAGCATTTTTCTCTCTTTTTTCTTGTGGAAACAGAGGGACGAATTCGGCTAAACATTTCCCTCCTGAGGTCTTTTATGTGTCTCTCGGGTCTTACGATTCAACACTTGTAAATTTTATGGTACAGTTACTGACTGTTTTGCAAAAGTAATCTAAAGAGAAGTCGAACATTTCGAGTCCAAGTGTAAAATTCGTTTCTGAAACTGCTTCCTTTCAGAGTCAGCCATCTTCACCGCCGGCAGCCCACTCATCTCCGCGCGAAGATCACCGTGTGCCATCAACCGCGGGAGGCCTTCCTCCAATCAACACCAGCTACTCTTCCTCCCTCCCAGTTCCTTTGAATCGCTCCAACTATGCGAATGCGAACCATACGCAGCATACGCATACGCAGGCGACAACCAGGAACATACCGATAGTTCGGTACCATCGACAAGGCCCTACTTCGCCCTCGTCAATCCCGAATGGAAGTGTTGGCGGCTACGCAAAGCCGCCGAATTACAGTAATCCGTCGACTGCGCGTTCTCCTGAAGCGGTTGTTGTTCGGCCGATCGAGTTGCCGATACACAGAGAGGATGCGAGTGGTGGAGCAGTTCGGATTCGAGAGGATCCACGATCAACCACAACTTTTGGAGTGATGGCTCCAACTGCTTTCACACAGGTTCGTTTCCCACTCCAACTTTTTGTATTACATACCTGTATTCTGCTGAATTTTGCTGGATCTTAGCACTCCATGTTTGTCTACTTCAGGCTTTACAAGCCGGTGGTAACCAAGAAGCACGTGTTGTACTGGCCCCGCCACGCTCATCAGGCTTCGAGCGGGAGTTGCGGAATCTGGAACGGACAAACACAGCTCTCATGGTCAGTCTTGCGAAGTTTTCTCATATCCAGCTGAATTTGTGTCTTATTCCATCTTTTAGCGGAGCAGGGGATAAATTTGCATTTATTTTCATTTAGTATGCTATTGTCCTACGCTGTACATTGTCTTTTGCCCTAGAAAGACATAAATTTAGCTTTCCCAGCACTCTGCAGACTTTTTTATACTTAAGATTGCCTTTGAACTAGTTTTTAGTTGCAAGATTCATCCACTTCAAAGCCTCGCATGATTTTTCACATTTTCGTGCCAATTTTGAAGTAGGAGTCTCAATATTGACGTGAAGATCTAATTTTCGTTCGAAAAAAGTTGTATATTTTTCGTATCGATTTCTTGACTAAGGCAATATAACTTCAGACACGAGAGGCAGTCAACGAAGAATTGGATCGTTTGGATGCGAAGGGGATCAACATGACCGAGGGCGAAACAAGACGCTACAGGTACCATTTTGCGCTCCAAAACTCCGCCTTAGTGATTTAATCGCGAAGACACATCGAAATATTCTCCAGAGAGCTGCTGAATATGGCCTCGGAGCAATCTCGAGCCCGTGATGCAAGAAATGCAGCAGTCGTGGCGCCGAACACCGCTACGTACAGTTCTACAGCACATCGGACAGAGACGTTGATTGACGACGTGGACATGAGTCCTGGACGAAGTGCGATGCGGTGAGATGCCTAGAAATCTTTATGGATATTCTCCTAAACTGTTGAATGTTCAGTACACATCCATTTGGAAGCTTTTGATCCTCCTGTTCGCTCCTCCAGATTGATCTAAAAAAAATTTTCCAGTGAAAATATTTCTCCTGGGGACATGTACGAGCGGAAGAGCGTTCAGTTCAAAGAGACGGTATCGAAGAAGGAGACGGAAATACTGGACTCTCCATCAGTGAGTAAAGGTTTTCCTGAGCCTAGAACTTCTATGAATCTCAGACATTGCAGATATACGGTACTAATGAAATTTATCGAGATCCACGGCAACAGCGGTTAAATGAGCTCCAGGTAATCCTTTGGAATGTTTTGGAAGTTGCCTAGAGATAGACTCAAACGTTGCTTTTGCAGGAGCGGCAAGAAACGCACGCACGAGTGCCGGACGGACTGGGATTCCGTGACAAAATGCGAATGTTTGCGACGCAGTTGGGAGAAGGCACGCCGAAGTCTCGTTACAGTGCCAGCAGTGCCGAGCGGCAAATACAAAACGAGCAGTAGCCCGGAGGGAGTGAAACTGCTCGGCGGAGAGGTTTCTCCCTACTGCTTTACAAGGATATCGCTCAGAGGATGTTGGCTCTCAGACAGAGGCCACTCCTGAATCGTAGATTTTCTTATACTATTTTCACCATTCTTTTGTACTTTGATTGTGCCTCTATTCTCTATTTATGTACAGTATCCTTTTTTTCTAGGATTTTTGCTTGCACAGAGTTTAACTTTATCATTTGTACCTTTGGAACAGTTTTACTGTTTTACTAACGCCTATGCCCTTTTGTAATTGTAAGTACGTCCCTAAGTGCAATGTTTTGTGCTTTTTTTGTGCTTCTAACGTTAGTGTTGACAGCATTTCTTCGAGTTGCCTTGAACAGGTTCTACTGCTCACTCACCAGCGCCTTTTACTTAACGTATCGCGTGTCTGATCTACAGATGGCCACTGAATTGCCCTAAAGGTTCACCTCTCTCATATCTGTTGCATATACTCCCCGTCCCGTAGCAGCATGGTCAGTCTGTCTCACTCGTCTGTTTTGTTCAACTGTTCGATTACGGTAGATTACAGTATGCAGCGCGTAATTTTAGTGGTGAACGTTTTAAATTGATCTATGATGAATGAAAAGCATGATATTGTACTGAGTACAAAGTGATAGAAATTTATTGGCAGATATATGTGTTATCACTTATTCGTTCCCGTCATACAGTATACTCTTACACTTCTTACACAGTAGTTTCCGGCGTTGATGTGAGCTTGTAGCGTCGGAAACGCAGCGTTACACCGTCTTCAGGTGAGGTGACGCCTTCACAGTGCGACTGTGACATGCTGAGTCCGCCCTGCGTCTGACCACCAGGGACTCGCCCATTAACAGCTGGACGAGAACTCGTGCTGTAGACGTTCTCAGCGGATTTGGTCAGGCCGAAACGGATGCCTTTGGAGTCCTTCCGAGGCGGTTCTGCATGCCGCCTTCCTGGATGACGTGGACACTGCGGCTTCGGAGAGGGAGGGAGGTCTGACCATCTGAAGACGACGGTATAGAGAGGCGTTAGGAAGTCGTTAGAGGCAACGGACGCACCTGTCTTTGCCCGAGGATTGGTTGATTCGCCTCCAAAGGATCTCCGGCGAAGTCTCGGTCTGTTCTCGTCGGTCTGTGGCGCATATCCTCACGAGCGTCTCGTCTTCAGGCTGCGGTTTTAGGTCCTGAAGATGAAGTGAATTATTTTTGGAGCATATTTAAGGTATTTTTCAGATTTGATTAATTAACTATGGTTAGGAATGATGCTGCGATTATTGATAATTCATGAGCGTGCTGCTGGGTCAGAACAGATCCCACATAGTTCAAACCCAAAAGCCTGTTTATGACGGTGATTCTAAATAGCAATGTTCGGGTATATTGCAACCGGTAATTGCATAAATCGTGGATTTTATAAAAGAAAAGATTTGCAGAGGTTTTCGCATAAATTTCGCGTCAGCTTGCATATTTTGCTGGCAAGTTTTTCGTGTGTATCTTCAATGGCAGAGAAGCATTGAAGACTTAAGTCAATCGAGAAATGCCCAGACTTTATAATAAGAGGACATGGAGTTTATTACATTTTTCATGCCTCTTTTTCACCAAACGTAGACAGGACGGCATAACTTTATTCCTATTCGCAAATAACAAATTTAGGTTCTACAATCAAACACTATTCAAAGTTGTTACGTAGATCCCTACAGTTTATTAGCAAAAGGGACATTGTAAATGCTGGAGAAATATGTATTTTGGGCTTCTACGGATTAAGCCGCACGCTTTGAAAATTAACGTATGCTGAGCAAAGTCAACTAGAGGAAAAGAGTACAATAAGAATAGAAATATTCAAGCCACATGGTGTGGTCACTATACCTAGCCAAAGGCACAAAAAAGAGCAGTGCAAAATCGAATTGCTTTTGTTGGCAGTGCATTCACCGAGATTCTCAACTGATTGCCATCACAGTGAATGAGTTTAAAAATTTAATTACACGATAACATATTGTTAAACCCAATTTAAAAAATGGAACAAACAGAATTATTATCAACAAAATAAAAACCGTTGACATCAAAAAAAAAACCAAGATATTAATCTGCTAAAGTAAAAAAAAAACCAGCCTTATAGAAAGGCGGCAAATGCTTTATTTTCCACTGGCCATAGCGTCGATAATTTAAGGGAATTCGCTAGGAGAAATTGCTATTGAATTGCCACCGAATTTATCAGGAACCAAGAAAAAAATTCAGGCTAATATATCTAGGTCTTGTTATTTGTTCATCAGTCAATAATTTCTATCGTCGATAACCTCAAACTGTGGAGTTCAAGTCCATTTAAAGTTTCCGCTGCTAGCTATTATATTACGGTCCATTCACTAATTAGAGGCAGTATCTCACCTCATAATCGATTTTGATGAGTTTTTCAGATAAGAGTGATCTTCAGGCGACACTGATGGAAATGATATGCATATTACAAGAGTGACGAAAACCCCCTTTTGAAGCCCTCCCACTTGCAGAATTTCAGGTATCCGCTGCGACAGCTATCATAAGGAGTGCACACTCAACATATTAGGTGTCATCGATATCATCATTTCGTGCCGCAACTCTACAACTCTTTGTGATAGCTGTCGCAGCAGTCATCTCAAACTCTCCAGAAAGGACATGTACGGAAAAGAGCTTTTCAACACCGTTAAAGAACTATGTATACAACTGTGATCAGCGTCGCCTGACGATTCTTCTAGTGTTAAAATCTCAGAGTCGATCTTGGGGGAAGATATTCTGTTTGAAATACTCCAGAGACTTATGAAAAAATGATGTAAAAAATCACTGTCAATCCAGGTACCGAGCGTACTCGAAAAATCAGTGGTTGGTTAGTCTCAATTATGATACTGAAGTACAAGAAGCAACACTCTGCAGGAGTGGTTGCTGACTTGGCCGGTTCAGCATAGATTTCTGCTTCTACCACCACGTGAGAAGTTATTCCAATTATCGCTAACGATTTTAGGACGCAGCCAATCACAACCGCATCTCACAAAATCAGGGCACAGATACTGTATCCCTGTCGTTACTGCGATTCGAAAGGACACGCAAATCATGACTATTAGTCGGAGAATGTTGCGCGATTGCAGTCATGATATAGGCAGAAGCGTGGAAATGTGTGCTGAGAAAGAACTAGGATCATTTGTTGGGACAATTTCGTTTCTCTTCACCATCTCCCAATTTTCTGTGGGATTTTGGTGGAGAAATATGACCAAGAATAACATTAGATCTTTTAAGATGCTGCAGCTATGTTCCTTCTACTTGAACAAGGGAGCTCAGCGTTAAAATTAGCATCGTGTGCACGAACAAGTCCTTCTGGACGTGGTAGACTCGACCTTCAGACTTTTGCTGCGATTAAAGAACCATCCACGTTTCTTCTTCTCCTCCTTGTGCGGTTGTTCTTTGCTGGGTGGTGGATCATTTGGCACCAGCGACTCCTTGTAGTCCTCGTTTTTCATGCCTAAACACAATGCTTAGGTATCTGACGATTAACTATGGGATAAAAGAGATTGAACAGAGAAAGTATTATTATTATAAATAAAATTTTATTCTCCGAAGTGGTGCCAAGGTGCTCTGCAATTTGTAAGGTGTCATTTTATGAGGAACGAGTTGTCTGTGGAGAAAAAAATGGGATGCTAGGAAATTGCTCAAGCTCCCAAAAGCCTTTCAATTAGATACATCTTTTCAATTGATAGACGGACACATTTAAGGTATGGGAAGAAAGTGAGGTATCCGTTACTTCAAGAGTGAGAATTTTGAGAACAAAGTCATTAAAAATATTAATTTCGACCCAATTCGATAGCGATTCAAATAGATGAAAGTAGGCATGAAAAATAGGAAAAAATGAGGACTAAAAATACGCCATTACAAATTTTAAGTAGTCTCATAAAGAATTCTGAAAATTTTGACGACCCTTCCATAGGGGAAAGTGGGGGGGGGGTGGAGGCACCCGGGCGCAGAACAAAGGCTTTGTTGGCTTTATTCAAATGGGGAAATGACTTCTGGAAATTCCCCATAATTTTGGAAACGTTCACCTGCTCTGTACTTTAATCGAATTAAGTCAAATTAGTAATTTACAATCTAAAAAAATCAAATAGGATATAAAAATTAACCAAAAAAAACAAATATATAATACGTAGGATATCAAAATGATTCGCTGCACACCTCCTATACGTTCACTTTCCTTGTGGAGGTACTCGGCCCATGAGGTGCTAGCGGCCAGCAAATCATCTAGGGTGACATTGTCGTACGCGGGGCTCTCCGCTAGGGTTCTCAGCGTTCCTTTAGCATCTGATGTCACAGAGGAGATCACGCAGTTGGGGATCTCCTCACAATCGGTTGCCTTTCCGTTGAACAGCGGAGAGTCGGCTGCGGGTTGTGGCTAAAAAGAGGAATTCTCTACAGTAGAGGAATGCACTCGGAGCTGTTAGCTTTCAGACTGGTAGTGCAAATAAACAACGAAAATTCGGGGTGTTCCCACACATCAACTCTTTCTCACCTCATTGGCTATTAGCTCGAAAAGTTGACGCTATAAAGGTGATTTCTTTCAAGGAAAGCTCTCCAAGAAACTGATGGTATGGCGAGAAAGCAAAACAGTTCATTACCTGGCTCAGAATCGGCTTCATAAACGCCGTCTTCGGCAGCTCTGGAGGAATTCCGTTCATGCTGCTGTCGGAGCTTTTCTCCTCAGAGCTTTTCTTACTCTCAGCGCTCTGTCGGCACAGCGTGAACGTAGCGGCCACCGTCTGCTTGTCACTAGTACTGATGGTCATGTGGTTAGTCTTCTGTTCTTTTGGCTCCTTCTTTGCAATCGGCGTGTATTCCTGCTGATCCAGCTGATGCTCTGATTTCGACTTCACAGGGATTTCCGTAGCTGTGTCGGACCATTTCACGGAGTAGCGCTCGGCAGACGGCAGTTCCCGAGCGGATTGAGGCTTTGGTGGGAGATGTCTTGGTTCGGACGCCTCGCGACTGCTGCAGCTCGCTGATGAGGAAGGCTGCGAAGACGGTGGTGTTCGCCATTCGGCAGACGGGATTGTCTGAAAGACTACGGTGAAATGCCTGCCGCATGTTGGGAGACAAAGCGTAGAAGTGACAATATTCAAAATATTCGTGAAAAGTTCCTGTGATGACCCTTCAAGGAGCCGCAGATTTCTAGCATTCTTTATCATTCAAAAATTTCGAGCACGTTCTTTGAAATAATCATAAGGAGCATCGTACCCCTGCACTTGTGGAAGAAATTGTGACTTGGCAATAAGATATGAGGAATGCTTATAAATTTCCAGTGTTAATTTGTCATCAAGTAGGTCCGGTAGATGTCAAACTTTGACGGGCAAACGCATTTATCCCACCATCTTATCTTGTGGTCAAGTTCCATCCTCAGAATCCATCTTGTGATCCATTACGGACACCACAGAATCACACGTTTCGAGTTTCATTAATCAAAAAGTTTTTAAAATTAAACTTGACAACGAAATGCAGAAGTACCAGCAGTTTTCCATTACGCTCAAGTGCTTGCAACTCTCATAAAAATTAGAGCTTCAAATCTCTGCTTTGGCAGAAACTATGGAATAAACTTCAAAAGTCTATATGATTTGGCCAGCGCTGTAGTC
Organism: Ancylostoma caninum; assembly: GCA_037903475.1. Taxonomy (NCBI): domain Eukaryota; kingdom Metazoa; phylum Nematoda; class Chromadorea; order Rhabditida; family Ancylostomatidae; genus Ancylostoma; species Ancylostoma caninum. The sequence goes on from JBAJFG010000031.1 coordinate 191,934, forward strand.
TTAAAACCAGGGCACTCACGATGTTTTTGTACTTCTCACTGAGACCTTCAGAGCTGCTCCGTTGAGGAGGCTCTGGTGGCACCACCTTGTCGTCGTCCTGCGTTTTCCTACAATCGAAATCTCCTTTATTTTCGAGGATTTTCCGAGTTACACTTTCCAGTTCTCACCCCGAACAGCTCGAAGTACTGCCACAGAATAGGTTTGGCGCTGACGATGTGGATATTCCAGAGGCGCACTGCTCATTGTCAGAGTCCCTAAAATTGCGTGCGTGGACGCGGCGAACACCTCGTTTACGATGAAATGTAAGCTACGACGCGACAAATAAACAGTGTTTGTTGTCTGGGATTAATTTGGCGGCACTCACGAGTTTGTTTGGTAGAGATTATGGTCGTTTATATACTCGATGACGTCGTCGTCCAGGCAGTACTTTACGGATTCGCCACGTCTTAGGGCTGTTCTGCAACGAATACGCTTTCGATGTGTTCGCTGCTTCTGATGGGGATTGCTTACCTGATCCGTGAACATCTGAGATCATTAGGGAATGTTTCGTCTTCTATGACGTAGATATTTTTCTGCAATTGGGAGAAATTAAAGCATGTTCGGAGAGCTAATTCTTATGGAATGGGAAGGACATTCGGAAAGAAGAGCGATTCAACTCATAACGCTAAAAAAAGGAAGATTTACAAGAAACAGAATTGATGAAATAGGAAATTTGCCAACCTTAAAAACAACAAAGTAGCCAAAGTTTTCAGATGGAAACTTATTCCTGTCGCAAAAAAAATTACCAGTGGTTGGATTCACCAAACTCCAAATTAGCTTCACTAAGTGTCGCATATGTACATAGATTACATAGTGTTAGGAGAAGAACGAACTAAGCGTTGGATTTATAAATCCAGATGGTATTTCTTTTGTGGATAATCTGCCCACCTGATATTGCCTAAGCACGTCCGTGAGGTAGATGGTTTGGGAGGGATGCGTCCGGCCGCGTTTCAGCACTATTAACCCGTGTTTTTGGAGCAGTTCCTTGATCTGTCAATAAGCACAAAATGAATAGGTGAGTAGAGTGAGTTCAAAGTGGTATGTGTACCTCAGCGTGAGTCCACAAGCAGCAACCATCTGACTGAACAGCAACCAGTTCGTCGAGTACCTCACTGCCACAAACGTACAGCATTCGGATCGGCTCGTCGTGCTTTTGGGATATTTTCTAAAGGAAAACATCAAAATACTTCAATCAGCAAAAATATACTACAGCAGCTTCTTCAGCATCTCTTTTTCTAGGGAAGATGCTTCCTTACCTTCTGGTAATGTTTCAACACTGCTATTTGTCGCACTGGCGTTGGTTGAGTACACTCATAGTCACCAGCCCTGCAATCGAATCAAATGTACATATTAGGTTGGGCAATAAGTTCGTGCGGTTTTTTCAAATGAATTTTTTACAAGGATTCACCTAACTCCGATTGCCTATCATAGGTGTTCTTGTAGCTCTCGTTCAGCTCTACCAATTTCCCCAATTCACGCTAGTTCTCGTATTCTGTTGCATGAAATGTGACTCTCCAATCCGACAAGAGCGTACATCTGCGACATCTCCAACTGTTCCACTACAGTAGTGAAGCAAATGCAGCTTAAGCTGTTGGGGATGTGAACGGCGTTTAAGTGGAAGCCAATACTGTTGAAGGGACAGCGCAGAAGTGAATGTCTGCTGCAGAAAGGTCGATTTTGGGCTAGAGGTATCAACTCGTTCTGTACGCACAGTTGGTAGAGTTATGAGACGATTTTTCGCAAGGAGTTACTCTAGATGTGAAGAAGAACTACTGTGGATATTAACTTTCAAAAAAAAAACTCAACTTCAACTAGTCCACTCCACTGAATGCTCAGAAAAACCGCACGATTATTGCCGAACCTAATACATACTGAATGCTACCTTAAATTACGTCGTACATGTCGGGACCTTTTCAGTGACCCAGCCTAGCTCACAATTGCGAAAATACAGCGAATAAATGAAACTTGATGCAGCTTCTATTACTGCTCCTCATTAAGTGGATGAATTCTTCCTCGGTTCACAAAGGATGGCTTGACAGATCTCTGTTCATTTTTAATTTTTTCTTTGAACAGCTTTGTCGCCTTTACTACACCTAGTTGATATTCTGCTGCATGGATGGCACTCCTGCATAGCGTGAATGAGTAGATAAATAAACAAATAGATAGATGAACAAATAAATAGTAGGTAAATAACTACACGGTGAAAGCATCCACCAGTGTACTTGTAATCATTTGGTTGTCTGTGTGATGTTGGCAGCATACTCGAAAAAAATGATAGAAACCCTAATTAACAACAGTAAACATATGTACATGAGCTAGATAAGCTGAATCGATTCAGGTAAGAAATCTTGAGACAGAAATTATATTTTACTCTATACCAAAGATTTTCCCCCAAAATCCAGAGATGGAATCACTGACGGATGCCTACAGCACAAACCATCTTTCGTCATTTGCCAGCTAACTGGCAAAACCTTGAGCGGATTTCACCATATTAACCCATGTCTCACTCCTGCATTATTCTCGTGATCCCTAGGAGCAGACCGATACCGCTTTGTCATGTATTTGTTCTTGACTACCTGTACAGTGATGCTAAATCTCTATTACATCGCAGAAAACGAGGCCGCGCGCCCTGGCTCCCGGAAGTTGCTGAGATTGTTCACAGTTCAATGGGATTTCTTTATGTGTGCGCCAAGCCACCCACCACAGCGCTAAGCTAGTCTGCCGCTTCGCGTGGCTGGTGCATAACAGCCTCGTTTTCTGCGGTAGAATAACGATTGACCGCCACTGTATGTGCCTTCACAAGATGCGAGCAATACTCTTCTGCACTTCGGTGGAACGCCACAAATAGCTTTTCCGAGGACATCCAGTAAAGGAAAAACAAATCGTACCGTATCCAGAAATTCTTCCTTACAGCCGTCTCAACCATTCTCAGACGATGCTTCGCAGCCGTTCGCGTCGATGGCGAATCTCCAGCCACACTCATCACTCCCTCAAAAGAAGTAATTGTTTGTTGTCGCCAATCTTAGGCGAGAGATCTAGAAGAACTGTAGGAGTCGGCAACTTTAAACTCGTACACTACCAACCGGTAGATGTGAATGTATTGCCGCAGGAATGCTGCGTTGCGGACGCGATGTGCGGCGGTTTGCTTGCGGCCAGGGCGCAGCACCAGGTGGTCATTGACCACCAGGACTTAGTAGCGTCCTGCAGATTCAGGGAGCTTAGCACCAGTGTCCGGGGCGTAGCCAACCGCTAACCGTCTACTGATGTTAGAGACAAGCAGACTTCAGAGAAGCACTTCTGGAGGATCATCGAACTCGTGGCTGAAAACCACCGTTGTTCAACCATCTACTCCATCCCTACTCTGCACTCTGGTGCGCTCCAGTGATAATCTGGTGTTGCTCAACCTGTAGGAGACGTACCATGTTGGCTATTTGATTGTAGATGCGCGCTATAGCAACGAGTATCCCCCCAAAGTGGCACCGTTCGTTTTTGAGAAACCGTCTTCGTTTTTGAGAAAAATCGTCATTAATGGTCAAAAAGTGGTTTTTGACCATTTTTTGACCATTAATGACGGTTTTTTTCAAAAACGAAGACGGTTTCTCAAAAACGAAAGATGCCACTTTGGGGGAGAGTTGGTACCACAGAGGCGCATTTCTTGGAGTTGACAGCGTATCGGAACACTTCCCCAAACGAGAGAAATTTCCTGGGAAAGTTTCAGGTTTGAGAGAAAAAAACCACGCTCCAGTGACAATTTCTTGTGTATGGCAGGTCCTATAACAAGTTTCAACGAGTTCTAGCGGCATCAAACAGTTCAGTACTGAGATCGGTTTTTCGAGGATCTTAGCTTGAATTTGAGATGATTTAGGCTGTCTTCGCTAAATGGTACGCATTTCTTGCTGAAACATCATTCGTCTTCTCACTAACGCTTATTTAAGTCACTTTTTTTAGTGCTATCTGCCTTTCCTGAAAGAACCCTAGTGTGTAGGTACTTAGCAGCCCTTTTCGGAATCCGAGTGGACTTAGTACTCCCCAACCGACACTGACCACTTAGTGCTGCGCCCTGCGTGCGGCATTTCTTGCACTGCAAGAATACGGTGAACGCCGCATTACTTCTTCGCGCGCGGTAACAAACGACGCTGCTGTCTTTGACGCCGGAGCCGTCGAAGTCACCGCAAAAAGACGTTGACCTCGGATCAAGTCCCATCCTGCATGATCGGCGCTCACGACGTCGTCGTCAGCGTCGAGAACTCTGCGCCCAGCTGAAGGCAGCGACTGATATTGCATAGACACGCAAAAATCGAGGATGTGCATGTGGTTTCAGCAATGCACGCAAATTGTTGTAAAATGATCGGCATAGTTGCACAATGATGTTGACGTCGGCCGATTATTCAACCGACGTCATTCGCGGAAAAAATTACTGACACATGATTGTTCTGACGGGACTAACCTCAACCACTTTGCAGCCCATTGTTCGGACGAGGAAGTCTCTGGCACGCTCTGAAAATGCAGGAGAGCTCATTTTCTAGAAGGAATGAAAAAGTTGGATTTGAAGGCAGCACAAATGATGTAAAAGTGCTGCGATTAAGTCACTAATTCCACTTTCACATGTCTAAAAGGAAATTAAGATGGGAAGTGCATGCTACTAGCATCCTTACGAGTATATCGCAGCTCTGTGCGTACACAAGTGAATGTCATGGGAAACCAGTGGCGGGATTAATGAAATTTCTCGCTAAGCTTTTCAAATACCCTCTCCTGCGGATTGAATGCATTTCTCGAGCAAAATGTGGCATTCGGAACATTGTACCATTACCTGTTGTAGTAGTACAAAATTCTCAAACAAGGATACCCGTTCTTCCCGGATAAATGGCAGGTAGGTCACAACCTTTCCGGTAATATCCATGGACTTGGCGACAACGGAGGAATCATTTTCAGGCTCTCTGCCTTGGGCACAGGCAGCGAGGCTATTCCAGCGCAGCATTGTTGAGCAAATTATTCCAAAGCCTGATTTTATTTGTGACGAGATTCTTAAACGTTCCGGGAAATGTTGTAACCTACTCGCTATTCAGAAATGAACGGACGAAATGTCCAGGTGAAAATCTGTGTGCGATATCCGAGAGATTCGCCCCAGAGAACTTTGATATGTTGCGGCAAAGATAGCAAGTAATGTCATATTTTGCTCGTGAAAACTGAAGCAATCCGACAAAATGGGTATATGGAAATTTCTCATAGCAGCTAGATGAAAATTCCCCCGGAAACGTCCATGAGTCCGGTTATCAACTGGGCCTTCAAGTGGTAGAATCTTCAGAATGGATGCTAGCAATACCTCACGCACAGCTTCACAAGTACAGACTCTATTGCCGCTTTCATCTTTCAATGCTTGACCTACCAAACATCCTGAGATGAGCGTAGGAAGGTGGATCGAATTGTCCGCACGACAGCAGCGCGACTCGACATCCGCTGAGGCTCGTGCCGGGATCGGAGACCATCACCTGGAACCCTGCAAGGGTTTAGACGTGACCCGTGTAAACGGAGACGTTGGAAGAAGGAGCATTCTTGAAAATCGCATGCGGCGATCCCGACATGGAACCAATCGGAAAATGCGGAAAAAAAGCGAAAATGGAGCACATGAACGGAAAATGATTTACAAAAAAAAACCGATAAAAAAGGAGGCCTGAGGGAATGGGGAGGAAATGAAAAAATATGAATACGACATTTTTTTGTTTACGGTTGGTTGTAAGATGAAAAAGTGGTGTGATGATGATGGAAAAGTTTCCTAAAACGGACGAATCAAGTAGAATTTCTGGAAAAAACAACGCGAAAACGAGCAAAGAAAAGGAGGCCCCGTGCACATCCGTCTTTCGACGAGGTAAAACTGAATGGTCAGAGTTGCAATAAACGAACCAGTCTGAGCAGGGATGATTGCTGGTGTCTTACCATGCAATTTATTTCAATGCAATTTCTCAGCAGGATTTCCAAACAGCTTTATAGGATGCAGGAAACGTAATGTGGAGCTACAGTGGCACCAGAATGGAAATGAACCTCCGAATGCTTCATGTGTTGAAGCTACAGTAGCGAGGTTTATGCCCGTGCCCGGGAAGGTTCTAAGCATCTCGCCCATCCATACTGGACGAGCTTTTCGATCATTTTTTGATAATTCTTACTATCTTTGCTTGTCATCGCTGTCTGAGACCAGAATGGGAAATATGCCCATTTTCATTTGTACCGGCATGCATCACCGAAAGCGTAAGCATAGGTAATTTCATGCTGATGACGATGACTACTTGTGGGTAGCAGTTGGGGAATAACGGTAAAACCTAGATAATCAAGGGGTAAGTATTATATTTTGATGGGTGACAGGTAAATAGAATTTAACAATTCTGCCCTGGGCAATCTCAGAAATGCTTCCAAATCCTCAAAAGCTTCTCCACATCAGAAGGGCGGGCCGTAACCTACGCAGAAACCTTCATAAATCCCACTATAGGAGCAATTTCTTAGAAATCGCTGCAGCGCATGCGTAAATTGTTTTTCGAAGAAGCAGATAAAAAAGAAGCAAGGGGAAGGCCGATGAATGTAGTGGAGAAATGTTCCCGGGAAGATGATTCAAGAGGCCTACTGGGTCTTGAAGAGACTTGCGACGGCTAGAACGTGAGAGCGAACAAATGAAGATCATTTAAAAAAAAACTAGGATCAGTGACGCTTGAACGAAGAAACACCGGTGTGCCATTGAGCACATAAAGCAATAAAAAAATAAACAACATCGTTACATAAGCCAAAGTGGGTGGGCAAAAGAGCTCGTCAGAGTTTAATGCACTGCCTAGAGGTGTCATTAAAGAATGCCCTTGGATAATTCTGGTCAACCGAACACTTGTTTCCAGAAGGTTACACAAGCCCCGTATGGGTTTCGGAGATCTCTTGCTCAAAAAATTCAATAGAACTAGCTCAAAATCATGACTCAAGTGATATTAGAACACTTTTCTGGATGTAACGTTGCCTGTACAGAATCTTTTTGCCAAATGAATCTTCAAAGCACAACTTGGCTGGATTGACAAACCATCAGACCTCGAGAATGATCGTTCAATGCGATCAAGCAGTGGCGCACACTTCTGTGCTTAGAAAAATTTCCTGCTAACGGAAGCCCGATGTCAGTTGCCACGGCTTGAAAACTTATCTCTCCCACAGAACTACAATGAAGATGGGAAATGCGGAAGTTTGTACACTAGATATTTAGATGAAAAGCTGTGAAAACATTCGCATACATGCCAATCCCCAAAAGCTGAAAGTAAAAAATGCATTGCGGGAAAAAATGTATAGAAATGTCGGAAAGGCTTCGATAGCACAACTTGTTCCGCGACAAACACGAAATTCGATAGAGGATCATTATTAACAAAACAAACATCAGAAAGCTCATAAAGCGTCTTCGCAAAATTATCGCTGACCCACTTCGCCAACCAAGCCCAAAATTAACTTCTTTGCAGTTCCAGGTTACGAAATAACATGACAATTCGAACAATTATTCATGATTTCAAACAGGAAATCTGAAAGTTCCATAAAACTTGGAATGGCTCAGAAATTGGTTAAAAAATGAGAGGAAGCACGAAAAGAGAGAACAACTCCAACAACAGCAACGATAACTTTCTGCAATATGTAAGTAGGGAACCGTTAATGAGTCCATTGAACTTAAATTCTGGATCACTGATGTATCCTACCTACATAGTTGCAGACGGAGGCTAGTGGGTGGGGTGATGGGGATGGTGGAGGTGGAGCATGAAGGGGGGGAGGGAGAGAAATCCGGGATCTCTTCCACATTCAAGATAAAAAAGAAATTTCGAATACAAACGCAGGCAAATAATGTAAACAGTTATCAAATTATTTGTAACATAATATTTTTGAATATTTTGAAAATAGTGGTAGTATTAATATGATAGTGAAAGTGAAGACGACACAAAATCTTTACCTTCATTGTGAAGTAATTTTAAGAAAATTGGCGAACTATTCTCGGTGGATGTAGCATCTGAGGGAACATTCCTGCCAAGCTTCGGACCTTCATCTACCGCCACCTTTCGTTTTTGATCCATTATGGCTTGCTGACCAGTAACTGACTGGGAAAAAGGTTTGTGGAAGAGAGTTACTGTATTAGTGAATTAGCGAGTGTATTAATGAATGAATTACCGGAACTGACGTTCAACGAACACGCACATGGATGCGACCTGCGGTTTAATTATGACAGCAAAAAGCTGTGTTAAATCTGATGTTAAATATCACAACTGTTCTCGGATAATGAACCAACGGAATTTGTTAATGATTAACGACTAAACGTTTGCAACCTGATTTCAGGACACTGGTAGAGGTGATATGAATCGTGCTTCAAATGAAAGCTGTTATCAGACTAGTTTCGTAATTAATGCACAATAAATATGTTCGTAATGTGAAAAAAGGGGCTAGAAGAGGAAGAATGTTTAAAAAATTGGATAAAGAGGACCAAGGCACTTTCAGGAACGACCCATCAGTTGGAGATAAGCTATCACAGTGGATCAGCAATTCCACAACGGCCGTGGATGGCGGTTCTTTTGAGCGCCAGCTGATGGAGTGATGGTCGTCACGTCGACCATCACTCGTGCTCCACGGCCGGCCGACGTTTGCCCTCGGCGCCTCTGTGCCTCCGCGCCCTCGTCGTGCACCTGACGATGTTTCGCGACAGGGTGTAACAGTGGGAAGATGAATGAGTACATGAAATCTCATGATGTCGCACAACATTCAGAAGGAGCCAACAATTTGTGGAGCTCGTCTGGGAAGTAGGAAATCTCCCAGGACACACATGGGGAAAGGAGAATAGTCACAGGTTGTGGGAGTCAGGTGACCAAAGGAAAGTGACGCTACAAATCAGTCACCTGTGAAAGATTTAATAACACATTTGAACGTAGGCCAATAGTGAGAATGAGAAAATGACAAAATAATTTCTGCATTATTTAATGCTACTCTATAACCTCTGCAATTTCTTGAGCGGACTCTAGTTCAAGAGAAGATGAGAATGAGTGAGATGCCAAGGAATGGATAACAGAATGGTGGATTGTGCTTTGGTGCTTCAAAAAAAAGGAAAAATTAAATTCCCCCGACCGGAACTTCCGCAGAAAGACAGCACAGATCCATAAGCCACCAGTGTTGGACACATCTAATTCCTTCCTTCTTTCAAGATTCTTCAAACACATTCAATAGTTGCAGAGGAACCCAGAAAAGATAGAACACTTCCAGCTGAGCATGATATCCTAACTGCTCAGGATTCATGGTGGTCGGACGGACAAGGTGAGATGCAGCAATTCGTCTTTAAGATGAATTATATGCCATCAAGGAATCCACCGCACGTTTGTTGTGTCGTTGAGATCAACACAAGTTCTCAATAATCGATGGATCGATGAATATAGAAGCGATTATATTCGGAAAAATTAGTTACCCGAACAAAATCTGAGTAAATACGAGAGATAGAAGACTGTACTAAGAAATGTGTATGTAAGGTATCAGAAAGCGTTCCTTCAACTAAGGTCACTTTGATAGTTCTGGTCATTCCTGGACTATATACATGTATTTCTCGACTGTTCAGGAACCGACGGCGACCTCACCCCCGTTCCCATCGTAGAGCGAGGAATCTAGTAGGTCAGTTTCCTTTGTTAGTCACTAAGCTTCTTTCCTCACGGAAGAATTCCGGTGAAGGTTGTTTTAATCATTCTCCTTTTTTCTGTCCAACGGTAAAGAAGAAACAGATTTCCGCTAATTTTTTTTCTCGCTCTTCGTTCCTCCCTCCATTTAGTTCCCACTTGTCCAAAGAGTAGGTAGCTACAAAGAAAATCAGTGGTCCTACTAGCTTAAAGCAGAGAAGAAGAGGGAGTTCGATGGGTCAGGATTACCAGAGTACCGCGCCGCAGACTATGCGTGCTAGTGAGTCCGGACCGTTTCCTGTATCATGACATGAATCAGAGGTTGATCTTTCTGATACGTTGAAAAAATTCAAAACTATAAGAAATACCATTTCAGTAACCTATTCTGCAAGCTTTTTGGGATAAGATGTTCTAATAATCAAGAACGCAGAAATTTCTAGACGACATAAATGTTTCTGAAAGATTTTCCCACAGCAGAGGAACAATAGTCTTTCTCTCTGCCGAGCACAGGCTTCAGAATCATGGACGCATCTTCATCACTTTGAAAAAACATATTGACGTAAATCTTGGCTAGTAAGCTTATGTAGTTAGAAAACCAGACCCTGAATGCTGACGGAAGGACACTGTGAAACGTATCAAAACGTCCAGCAGAGTCAGAGCTGTCAAATCAGCAGCTGGCAATCAATTAGATTCGACTTCACTTAGCAGCGGCTAGTTTGCGGGTGGAAGTCATTCGAAGTACAAGCTGCTCAGTCCGTCAACACAGCCACGTGTGACAGATGGAACAGAAGCACGGTTGACACGATAAGTGCGAACAAATATGTACAGTGCAACTGAAAGTATTTGAGTTTGGCTTTTTTCCACCAGCAGTAGTTTCTAGTTAAAAAAACCCTGTAAAAAATCTCAGCTAAGGGAAGAACTAGAGGGCGGAGAGTGACGGATGTCAGAAAAGAACGACTGGATATTCTTGTAAAGATTCGACTAGAATTCCTAAGATCTGTTCACCCTCCACGTTCCGGGGAGTTTTCGCGTGCTTCTACAAACTGACCATGAGGCACAGCTCACACCTACGTATGGACATTTATCTCGGAGGACCCGAATAGAATAGTTACTTTTGAAAGGACCGAATTTCGAGTAAAAGCGCATACGTAATATCAAGACAAATCAAACATTCCCATGTTTTCAGGACATCATTTAGTTGAAAGGGGAAAAAACAACGAAAATTTACATTATGTAGTTGATATGAAAAGATTCACCTCTAATGTCCACCACTGAGATGAGGGGAAAATGTCATATTGATGTACGTATTGTTCAACTTACCTGGATAAGTAAGTGTATTCAGGATTTACCGTTATTTGGAGCTAAAATTTTAGCCCGAGAAATTATGTCGTTCATCCGAATCTATAAGCTATCTGCTCCTCACGTAAATTTCGTCTTACCTTTGATATTGATCACTTGTTTGTTTTTTGCTTATTAAGAGGAGATATGGTGCAAAAAAAGAAAAGAAAACCAAAATATGGTGGTTGAGGGTCAGATTGCTACAGGGTTTCTCGAAATCGAGTTGTCCTACACAAAGCTCTAGCTCCAGATGGATTTCTCTGGAAAAGTTGTCGACTACTGGGTCACTGTCATCGTTTCCGATAACTTTTTAATCATTTGGTGCTCCATAGCTCAAAAACTCCAAATTGTGACCGGAGCACCAACAGGTTGTCGTATCCCTTTTGAATAGCCTATATAAAAATTCATTAGCTTCAGAACAACGCGATATGTGTAAGTGATTTCCACGTTGTTACTGTCCCAGCATATATCCGTTACGGACTCCACCGCTGAAAGGAGAAGGATGACGTAGACCAGAGAATCCCTTTCCAATAAAACTGCGTAACGAAACAGTGACGTTATTAGGAAAAGAAGAGGAAAGGAGAAGAAGCAAAAAAAAAAGATCCTTCAAAGGACGAGGTACAGATTGATGCAGAATACGTAGATGCAACGTGAAAAGCCAGAAGAACTAGCACATGAGCATCAAAACAAGTTGCGAAAGATTCCCTTCCTCAGGTACGACTTCGGAAGATTCGGCATTATGCATAGCTAGTCAGACACGAAGCTTCTTTTTGTGAATTCGTCGGGCGAGCTCATGAAATTGTGAAGTAAATGGGCAATTTTCGCCCACAATGCTTCCCATTTGCGCGGGTCGGCAGCAAAAAAAAATTAGGTGCTAAAAGTGCACTAGTTCTTACAGAATAGGCCCAACTCGGTGATTTGCCCAGATGGCCAGAAGCACGTCAATTACCTGGTTTACACGAAACCAGCAAGTAAAGTAAGCTGTTCGCAGCGAGGTGCAGACAACGATCACGCCTGGGTGGGGGAACAACAACGGAATTTTCGCTAATGGCAGTGGGGCAGGCATTCATATTATAGATGGAAGGGCAGTAATATTCTAACCAGTTCCAGGGGGGGGGGGGGGTCAAAGCCGCATCTAGAGGGCTTTCACAATAGAGAAACCGGTAAACTCCTACGCCAACTGTACCGGAAGAGTCGTCCGTGAGCCGTTCCTGAGATTTCCGCATGACAAGAACCTCCACTAGCTGCTGATCATAATGGTGTGTGTGATTCCGTGAAAAACTGCCAAAATAAAAAGCTTTTCCAAGCCCCAATAACTAAGGAGCCTATGGGCGGAGCCAGCACAAAATTACAGGGTTTTCACCTCATTTATTCCTTGTCTCGTCAAGCATGGGGCACAGCTTCTGTTCTGACATGGAGTGAGGAAGAATCCTCACGAAAATTATGAATTTCCCCAGAAGGTGCGCTACCAGGAGTGAATTACTCAGACAGTGCCCTGGCCCCACCCTTCGACTCCGCCCACAGGCTCCTCATGAACTGGGGTTGAAAATGGGGTTTTTCGACAGTATTGCAAGGAATCACATATACCATTGGGATCAGCAGCTCGTGGAAATCCTTTTCACATGAAAATCTCAGAAACTATCCTGAGGGGACGGTGCCTTTAAGGAGAGCGTCTTGGCCAACTGATTGCTGGAACACTGTTGGTGTGCGTTCGTGCGTTCGTACGTGGACCCAAGGCTTGGGTTTGGTCGTGTAATTGGGCTACCTTACAGATTCTTCTTAGACGCCGTTGCACCTTTCAATTAGCCACGCTTTTCAAATCACTGTCGTTATTTAGCCATTCTACTGGCTTCCATGTCGTGCTCGTTGTGTTGCGTTCAAGCACCGCAGCGCATCTGTGTACGGACAAACAAGTGAGTAAATAAGCAAATAAACAAGCGAAGATGTCGAATATTTAGCGTCGAAGTATTCCCTATTTACCACCCTAACAGAAAGATATCCATGTGTTTCTTCTGAACTTTTCAATGGAAGGCGAAACACTGAAACTTGACCCGTGGGAACGTTAGAAGTATAATAAAAGTCTCGACATAAGGAGATCGGTTTGATCTGCTTAGCTTTGATGTACAACGTGCAAATGAGCAGCTGTTATAAGGAGGCTCCACGGAGTCCCATCATATCCTTGGCCAAAGATGGCCAAAAGCTGAATAAGTGACCGTTTTCTTAGGCAACAAATTACTGTAAGACATTTGATGAACCTTTCCACCATCCACAGATCAAATCTCGCGTGGAATCCTCTCCGTTAAGAAGAGCGAACATTTTTTAAAATCATACATAGTAGGGAGCACCGGAGCTCTCTCTTGAAATTCGCTCGATAAAGGCAAGCGGTAGAAAAGTCACGGTTATCCCACTTTCCAGCCATTTTCAGCCAATTTCCTTCGGAGACTTTTGCACTGGGATATGGGATAACATTGGAAATGACCTGATATAGCAAGAATGAGAAGCCCACAATTTGGCTGAATTACAGTCAAACAGACTTCTAATAAAGAAGAAGTGCTAGCTTTTGTCCAGCAAAGACTTGTAAACTGGAGTAGACAAATTCTTAGCCGCACTAGACAGGGATTTTGAGTATATTTCGCTCTAACACCTCTCCAAAAAAGAACAAAAAAAAACCTTGACTGCAGAGAGAGAGAGAGAGCTGAGGCTTTATCCCACCTGTGAAAAACTTACGACTGACATTCGGGAAGTGACAGGACACTTGCCAGCTGAAGCCGTAAGTGAAAAAAGCACAAGTCCAAAGTAAATTACGTCTCTCACCTTCCCAACCATCTGTCTCTCATCCTGCTCTTTCCTTTTGAATTTTTTAAAGTTCCATGCATTGTAACAGCTCCATGTATGGGTAAAAGGAAACCCAAACACGGCATATTTTGAGTTATTGGAGGATTCTTCCAAAGATGAAATTATCTGTGAGCTCACGTTACTTATGAATTTTTAAGGCAATGGGTAGCTGATAATGTTCGTCGAGTTGAAAACTTCTCGAGCTAATATTTTCATTGGTTTCACATGACTTTTGCTCTCTAAATGATTCAAGCGAATCTGGGTCGTTACGTATGTGCCTGAAAGCACTTCTTACTCATTTATAACCATGCCCTTTTTCGCAAGTCCCTGCATTGTTACTTGTGTTGCTTTTTTCCTTGCCTCCACAATTTTGATAAATGTTCTATTTTTGCTCATTGATATCGCCTTGCATTAAAGGCAGCACCCATGGAAATTTTGCTGTCAGAGAATTAACTGAATTCTTAGGTTGAATAGTGAAGACGTAGACAGTGATCAATTTTGACAAATTCTACGAAAAACGCGGTTTTTGTTGCCATTGTTTTAGCCTGTTTGCTAAAGAGGGCCGAGTTACCCGGGCGTGAGTTTGAGAAAAAATGGAAGGTTTATCATAAGGAAAGAGAGAGATTGTAAACAAAAATACCCATTTCATGCCACAACTGATCCCTGTTGAAATGTTGAAGTACGTGTAGCCGCTCATTTCTTGCGAACGCTCTACTGATGCTCAATGACGAGCTGTTGAGGTCATCAGTGAATGGATATGAGCAGATGAGCGATTTTCAAGAGAAGAAAAGCAGAGATTCAAAACGGGAATACGTCACAAGTGTTTGAGAAAATTTTGTGTCAGTGTTCACGAAAACATGGAGGACCAACAATAAATAAACATTGGTTCTGGCACATGCTTAGTTGAATGAGCAGGAAATTTGATGAAATCCATATGTGGCAGAGAATAAAAAAGGTGCTGGGTGCACGAAGATGCTCCGGATTAGGGCATTTCGGGTTTTTCAGTGGCCAGTACTAAACACGAGAGCGTCGTGCGGGTGGCGACGAGTTGCGGACGGGAAGTAATTAGTGCGTTTTGTTTGGGAAGTGCTAAAGGTGGAACAATCGACGAGAGCAATTCGGGCTACGGATTTTACACTTCGGAAAGGGCGGAACGGACATCCTGAAGCCCGTTCCAATCCCCTCATGCATATTAATGCCATTGAAAACAAGTAATTAGAGCTTTGGTCCGGCTCAGAGCGGATGGAGTGGAAATCAACGCCAGCAGTGGGAGGAGTATTATGGACAGGAGTCGAACGAAATGTACACCTAGTCGAGCGCAAGTGCAGTAGGCCGATTTCCGGCCGAGTTATCCTATACCTCTCTGGAGAACAAATAAAACCCTTTCGTTTCTTCAATACTGCGCTCAATGGAATGCCCTTCGGGACTCGCGAGCTGGCCAGCTGAGATTTCGGATTATTCTTGGAATAATCTTCAAGACGAATATGATGTGAACTTTTATTTGTTCACCCATTTATCTATTTGTTTACCTGTTTATTTACCTATTTATTCACTTGTTTATCCAGTTGCATGCAAGAACACAACACCACAAACAATTATTTGGAAGGAATCTCCCAGTTCATGAACAGACTAGTCATGAAAGCAAAAATAATAAGTTCCAGAAATAGGCAAAAGGTCACGGTTGGAGAAGGTGCGCGTTTTTCAGAAGAAGCTTTCGGAGCAAATGGAAATTTTGCATTAGGTCAATCTTTTCGCCACCATTGATTTCTTCTCAGGTGTCCATTTTCATTTCGAAATTTTAAATCAGTTTTTTTCGAAGACAAAATATAATTTTTGTTGATGATGTTATAACTCAAATTCCTGCCTTTGCGGAGCTTTCGCGCTTCCCCTTTCCCCACCTCCGTCTGTTCTACCGCTGGCACAGCAATGTCGAATTTTCGTTTTCATGTAGATTGTTTCATTTTCACGTAGATCGTTTTCGTTTTACGGAAGCTGAAAAGTCCCTCACCAGTAATACCCCGGCACAGATACAGAACACTGGGATATTCTGAATTCATTTCGATTAGAAACATTATGTGCTTGAAATAGGGTGGGAAAACATCTCTGCAGCAGGCTATTATGTGCTGACTGAAACGAGAATAGCTTGGGTTTCAAAGCAGGAGAATGGAGGCATTTCCAGAGTCCAAAGATGGATTTTCTTTGTTTCGAAGGATTGTTTTGCAGCGTGAAGGCGAACACAAAACCCAGTATTTCTAGCTTTTACATGACTCCCCAACATATTCGGAAGCGAGGAATTGAATCGATTGTGAGGAAAAGCTGAGTTTTCGATCATTTTTACAAAGAAGTTATGTAACCCGTCAAATGTGGATTATTCGGGTGTATCCAGTCGCTAATTAATTAATCAGGTGGAAAACTCGGCCAGAAACAGTTCACGTTCAAGAAGAACATGTACGGTTCAAGAAGAGTGCGTCTACTTGGAAATTTCCCTTTAGGAAGAAACGAAAAACAAGATAACAGCACCAGAAAAGTGCAGATCTGAACCAGATTTATAGTGTTTGTTATGAAGTATAAAATAAAAAAAACCTTTTCCGAATATTCCGATGAGATTCTCTCTATTTTTATGTATCTGGAACTATTACAGAAGAACGTAAAATAACGAAAATCTCTGCTCCTATTTGATCTCTCACATTTGAGTATGCTAGAGCTCTCCTGATTCCTAAGTGACTCAGTAGACCCAAAGAACTTCGCCTTTTTTGAAGATTCAAGCTGACAGGTACAAGTGCCAACATTTCCACGTTGGGCAAACTCTTCCACGAAGCATTCAATTCTCCCATGGAGCTTTTTTCGAAACATATAAAAACAAAATATAAAAAAAGGAAATTAACAGGAAAAAATACTGAAGTGTTTGTGAGAATCCTGAACTAGATGTCATACTGATTTTTCAAACACAGTTGTTAAAACCTTGGATAGGGCAGCGGGAACAAACCTACAAACGAGAGGAGCATTTTCCATCAAATCTCTCGTGGAACGAGCATCATCAAGTCATCAATGAGCAATTATGAAACAATTGTGATGAAACAATTAAAGAGAGACTTCCTGAATGAGAACATGTATCACCCGGTCGTGGAGCCCACAAGAAGGGTGTTGACAAAACTTTTGCAAATCTACAACTTCAGTCAGTGACCTACCAAGTCTTTCGACCTCCGCTCACCAGATTACTCTATCTGGGTGATTTCTAGATCGAATGCATGATAAAAACCACATATTGGTATTGGTGGGCTTGGAGAGGCTTGTTACAGAAACTCAATAATGATGGTGATCACTACCTGCGTGCAGCAGACAACACCTACCTGGTAATTCTGAAGACCCTATATCGACAATTATAGAGTGACATTCAAAATTACATGTGGATTATTGTTGCTGCAACAGCATTCAACATTCTCTCTTAGAGACCTCCCCGATATTATGGCTTCTCCGTTCATGAAGTAAAATTCATCTAGTACCCATAATTTTGACCCATCTTCTACATATTACACGTTGATGTATTGACGAGAAGAGCTGCAATCAGGCTACGCTATTCATTGATGTCAAGTAGCCAGTTCAGAAAAGTGCGAGATGAGTTCAAAGTATTCGTTCATAGCTAATATCCAGTGGTATCCCAACAATCAATACAAAATACATACTTCAATCACCACGATTTCTGGACCTCATGTCTTAGCTAAGGATCAGCAAATAGCAGTGAAGCGGTGGGGGACATCGCAGTCATCTGCTAGATTTCATTTGTCACTTACATTCGTTCGAGAACCAATTTTTTGAGTCTATCCAGAGGACGCATGCATGACTGAGATTACCGAGGGTAAACATCCACAAATTTGCACCGTGTGTGACCGAGAGAGGTCGGTCCACTCCAGATGCTGCCTCCACCACACCTTTTACAACCAGTGTGCAAGGAGCGGGTCCAATACGCATTTGGCAAGCGTAGATCGTATGCCAAAGCAATCGGCTGTTACATCCTGTGCTTTCTTCGAAAAGAAAATACGAAAATAATACTCTGAATACAAGATCTGGAGTTATTCACTGTCCAGAAGGCAGTAGTCGATATGAAGTGATGGTGCATCACACAGTGATCATATAAATTTACAAATTTACAAAGGATAACAAAGTAAATTTGATGGCATTGGCAAAACGCTTAATCTCTCACAATAAATAGAACTAAAATGAGGCGGTGATATCTGAAGAAACAAAACAACAAACGAAGAAAATATTAAAACCATGCCGCCGTTGTCGTCGAAGCCTAGTTCCACGATGATGTGATTATTTTTATCTCTGGCTTGATGTTTAGTTTCTAGTTCTCGTGATCTACTCTCTATTAGAGTATTATTTCGCCTGAGGCCGTGCCCCTAACACGAGTCCGATCATTAGGTTTCCTCGTAGTGTCGGGTGTTCTCAGACCGAACATCTTCAAGCTTGTTCTCATTCCTAATCGCACTTCTGGAAACATAAGAAAAAGAGAGTTGTTGAGTAGACCATATGCGAATTCGTTGATGGTGCATAACGGGAAGGAAATAGCCGTTTACAACTTCGACACAGCTAAGAAAGATTCTCTGCGATTGCAGTAGGTTTGAAACTGTGAGTGGAATCAATTGCAGTAGGTTTAAAATTGTGAGTGGAATCAATCTAGTTAATATAAGTAAGGAACAATTGAAGCAACGAATGGCGGAAGAAAGCACACTCTGAGACATAGAAGAGTGTAAAACCAAGGGACCAAGGGAGGAATCTCTTGAGATTGGGAATAAAAAAGATTTTGTCAAAGAGGAGAAGGATTGAAGTCTTCTCTCGCAACCACCAATGGCGGATATAGGCTGGGGATAAAAGGTAAGATCTTAGAAAATTTGGAGACCTGATGAGCCAATGGGGATCCATAAATAGTTGATAAAAAAGAAATAGTAAAATAAATAGGACAATTTAGTGGGTCATGGGCATGTATCTCTTTGCAGAGGTTAGAGGCAGGACTGTCAATGATGGAATTTCAAGAACTTCATGCATTCGTCCAAATGTAAGAGTAGACGAGGGGGGGGGGGGGAGGAAGGGGTGGGGGAGAGAGAGAGTGAGAGCTGAAATTACTCTGAATTCTCTTCGGATTTTCTGTAAGTTCTTATTAGAATCGCTCATCATTGGCAGGGACATGCTTTTATATTTCCATCCTGTAAGAACAGTTTCTTAAGAAAATTGAACATTTCCTGGTTGAGTAAACAATGTCAATTGACACCACAACAACTAAGGGGCAGTGAATACATACTTCAAAATCATGTAAACTAAGGCTAAAATGGTCTACAAAAGTGTACATGGAGACGCGTTTGGAATGAAGAAAACGAAGATTGTGGATCCAGAAAGGTGCCACTGATTTGGAACGAGGTGAAAGCTCTGGAGAATAAGTAACCGAAGACTGAGGAAAACACAGAAAAGACGATCCAGTGGGCGGAGGTGTTGTTGATCAGCCGTTTTCGCAAAAAATAATGTGAAACTCGAGTAGGCGCGAGAAAATAGCATTACGACGGCGTTTTCAGGGAGCATTTGGTTGTTATGAGTCGACTCGGATGAACTCGGAAGCGAGCTCAACTTGCCGCCTGATTCGATCACGAATCGTCTGCTCCGCGTCTACTGCGAGAAAAATCAGAAAGAGACGGTGTAGTCGCGTCCTGACAGCAGCAGCAGCAAGGCATAACTCATGTCATGTGGTCGGCGATTCGACAGCAGTCGGTGATTTGTCGCGAGACATCATAGTTTAAGCTGGTACGGGTGTAATAATTGTCAGTAAGTTGGAGTTTTGAGTGATTGATGGCTGGCATGAGCGATGCTAGGACAAGTGGGGAGGGGGCCGACTCGGATCACATAGCATAACCGAAAACCACAGGCGGATCTGCTATGAATGTTGTTCGAAAGTCAGCTGGCTGAGAGCCAAGAAAACGTGGTTAAGCCTTTCCCGGTACTTTAGCCGAAGACTAGGGTTTTCCAAGCAAGGACAAAGAACTAAGTTGATCTCCGGCCGAGAGATCGTAAAACCAAATAGAGGACGGCCATACAAAACGAAAGCAAAATCCTATTATCCATGCCTTACACAGTTAGGAGTGACATATGTAGAACAAATTCCATTAATTGAGGACCTCACAGATAAGAAGAATATATGAGTCATAAAAACAAAAGTAGAGGTGGATTCTCAGTAAATATTAGGTCGTCAAGTATGAAATGTCTGATTTTGGATGAGAAGATTTTGAGTTTTGTTTCTAAAGCAAGATGCAGTATAAGATATCCAAATATGCTCCTATACTGTCTCCATAGCCTTGCCATCTTTATGGCTTGGCTGCTCCAACACCTTAGAAGCATGGAAAGCTAGAGGTGATCAAGTGGCGGAGAGCGTTCCTAACATCATTTTGAAAATTGAACATTTTCTCCAGCAAGAAGTGAGCTAATCCCTGAAAGAAGTTGTGGTCAAATAGAGCAAGATTTGCTCAGTACAGCGACTGGCAGGTGGGTCCTCACCCCTGCTCCTCTGGCTTAAGCAGCGTGGATTTGTGAAAAATGGTCAAAAATTGGCACCCATTTTTGAGGGTCAAACTGGGAAAAATTCGTTTACCGAACCACTTTTGATGGTCATACTGCCTTGAGTACCTAAATATTATTGGATTATAAAGATCACACCTTGCTGCTTACGCTGACCTAGTTTGACTCCTATCCGCTTCGGCTACGGCTTCCAGTCCATCCATATCCAGCTTCATCGTAAGGTTCACTTTGCAGCTTCATGTCACTTGAGCAGAACTTCCCAAGCAAACGCTGTTCAGTGCGTTTACTAGCCAAATGTCCCTTAACACTACCCTGATGTTCCCAGCTTCTCCGGCTCTAATAGCTGAAAAATGGAACTAATGTTCCAAAACGACACGATTTTTCGTCTTTGAGTAGTTCTACAAGAAATGCTTTCAAACAAAAACTCGAAAACTGATCAAAAACCCAGGAAGCGATTTTGAAAGGAAGAGGATGTCCCTTCATAATGAAAATAAAGATGAGAAGAGATCTAGCAAATTTTCGAAGATACAGACTGTTAAACTGACCGCTCATAAAATCAGACATTTCATACTTGACGACCTAATAGTACTTCCATGAGATATTATTAGGTAAGTGCTCCTACGCATGTCGAATAACAGTATCAGTGAACGAGCTAGCGAACTCAAGGATGAAAAACAAAAAGAGCAGAGGAAGACGAAGATTGCGCTCACATGTGGATAAACGAGAGAATACACAAAGAACTGCACGGATTTGTGCATTCTACACCATGGAATACATTGTAAGTCGAGAATTACACAACTATGGAGGAAAAAAACAGGCCCGTTTCGGTCCCGCTTTTCATTTCGTTTTGGAGAAATCCAATCCATTCGAATCCACCACAGAAAACCCACGGATACTAGGGTCCGAGCGGAATTTTTCCTGCTCATCCGTGCGAATTTTCCTCTTTAGAAAAGTTGACTTCCCACCTTATTGGAAGAAATCTAATTTAGCGAGAAATATGGGACAAATGTAGGGAAATGAGCCAGCAGACCCTGGCAAATATAATAACTTACCGAGCCAGAGCGCCGCTTCGCGGCGCTCTGACTCGGACCCGTGTGCCACGTTACCTCCGGGCTAGGTAAACTCTGGAAAAAAAACTACCCCGAGCCAGAGCGCCGTAATAACTTATGCTGCCCCTCACCCCGCTCCCTTTTGTACGCAATAGGCTATTCTTGTACATACATGACCCAGCCATGCTTGGAGCTGTCTGTGGTTATTTATTTATTTATTTATTTATTTTTAATACACCAGAAAGGTGTGCCCATATGGCAGGTGTTAGTAACAGAATAGTGGCAAGTCCACATGAAAGAAATTAAGCCATCAAACGGATGTAGATGTTAGGAACAATAAAAACACAAGAACTCATTACTATTGAAAATAAAAATGTGTATAAGGCCAGTCTTGAAACCCGCTTGTTTTTTTTTAATGTATAGCACCTTGTAGAAAGTATGGATGAGACAGGAACCGTGTCATTATTTGCTGACCCCATGCCTACAAACTAGATGTGATTCCCGGCGAATCGGGGTAAATATTACCAGACTGGTGTTTGGTAATGAACTCGTTGTTGCCATGATGCCAGAACATAGGCGAATTATGTGCTGGTAGTATAGGAAAGGCAAAGACCTTAAAGATAATCACACCTAAAACGCAACTGGACGAGCCATTCTGGGGCGGACGCTGTAGCGCCTCTTTGATCTGGTACGAACCCCAGGCGTAATTAGGTGGATGCTCGCCGGCTCTGTGCCCTCCTGTAACTAGGTGCACACGCGCTATGTGACATATGACGCAGAATTTATAACCTAGCGGTTCTGCGACATGGTCTAAGACTGTCCCACAAGAAGTTGTAGTCACGGTATTTTGCAGGTATAGGTCCTGATTGGTGATGAATTGGGAGACAAAGCTGGCCCTTACTTGAGGACTGAGTTTCCAGAGCCGAAATAAGATAGACTAAATTGTCGAGGCCATGGTAAAAAAACTATACAAGCATGAAATATGACAAAAATTCTTAAGACGAACAGTAGTAAACTTGACCGAAATAGGATGCAGCACGAACTCCTGGATTGAACACCATCATGTTGATCTAGAAATCATCTATTCTCAAGGTTTCTAAGACGTCGATTTTGAGTAACCTCTTCCTGAACACTTTTGAATTTGGGCTAGACGTCAATTCATTTGGTAACAAGCTAAGCCAGCGAGACACTCGAAAGAAAAAAGAGTTAAAAAGCACTGATGTTCTAATAGGACCGAGTTTTGCGTAGCGTAAGTTGAAACTACCTGTACGTCCTCTTGTGGGCCGAAAAAGCTAGTACTTACTCGCATGTAATTTTGTTTCCATACGTAGGATGCGAAAGCCTAGGATAAGATCGTTTACAATCCGCCTGTATTTCAAGGTTTTTAGCTTCAACGTGGCTAGCCTGGAATGGTATGAAGGTAGTGTTTCTGGGTAACCAGGGCTGGGGAAACATCTATAAAAAACCAATCTGGTAAAAATTTGTTGTACTCTTTCTACCTTACGAACATGTTTCTTCAAGAAGGGATTCCAAATAGCTGAGGCGTACTCTAGCTGTGGTACCACGTATGTTTTGTAAAGGCGTGATAAGAACAAGGCATCTCTACTGTGAATATTACGAAAAATGGTAAATACTGTTCCTAGTGCTTTTCTCGTGATAGAGTCAATGTGCGCTGAAAAGTCGAAGGATTTAGCGATAACCACACCGAGATCTTTGACTTGATCCCGAGATTCTAGCAGAATTCCGTTGCAGGTATACCCGAATTCAGGCCCTTCAGAACCTAGATGCATTATGACAGATTTGGAAGGATTGATTTGTAGGCCCCATTCTTGTGACCACGATTCCATCTTGCGGACTGATAGAGAGAGGGCATTTTGAGCAGTTTCTCTCTCACTCTCATCGTACGAAAGGTAGATTTTAATGTCATCCGCAAACATCTGAACTTTCATATTTGTGTGGGTCTTCAAAAATTCTGGAAGATCGGTGGACTGAGGGAAAAGCCTAATTTCGTTTCTTTGAAGCAGAAAATGCATCTTCCAGGATTTCTCGAATACCACGGATCAGATTACATTTGTTTTATTCTGCATGCAGACGCTTCAAAGTGCAAAAGGGGTCCCATCGACGCAGCTCGAACTATGTTTCAGTAAAACAGTGTAGTTGGACGAAGTAGGGAAATGTTCTCATCATTTTCCGTGCAAGAGGTGTTCACTTTGATAGAGAAGATAAGCATCTCAAGGAATCACTTATCCATCCCTCGCAGTACCGAATGCAGGAATTGCTAGCCCATAGGCATGGGAAAAAAGGAGTAACTCCACCAATATGTGGAATCAAAAAGCAGTAATAAAATTGCTGAAACTATTACTACGATTGCAAAATGATTAATGATAAATATTACAAAAATAATGGTGAAAATGGACACTAAAAATAAGCATACGCAATTTTTTTGTTTATTTTATAAAGTAATATCAAAAATACCCACTTTAGGGGAAAGGCCCCTCACGCCCGCAGCGTTCGCCATTTCACCTCCTTACTTCTTGGGTAATTCTTTCACTGTAGACTAAGTAAAGCTTGTTCCTTTACATGGCTGGTGCGGTCCACTTACCGCTCAGCCTCGCCTGTGTTCGCATCGGCGCAGGGTGACAGGCTTATCAGCTCTTGGAATCCATGGAAGTGATTGCGCTGGAGATAAATTATACTAGATGCGTGCGTCAGTCGCGCGTCAGACGCATATATCCACGTATTTGAAAAAGATTTTCGATGAAGAGAGGTGAGGCGCATGAGCGTCGAATGCACGCTTCTGGCCAAATATGTACATCTATAGCTCTATCGTCTTGCCTCAATGAAAACATAGCCACAGGCCTGACAAGTACATGGGGTCCATCGTCCAAATCAACAGACTCTAAATACGTATGCGATTTTATTCGGCTCTATAAAGGGCTGCTTCTGTCTATCCAGGATAGGCTTCTCTATTCGTTTTTAGGGCGTTCTAAGTTGTTACACGTTGGTGTATACTATTATATGTTTATGCATGATTCCTACTCCTCTCATCCGAGTGTTACTATTATATTTCTTAATCTAGTTTCCTTCTCTGGGCATTTTGGTACGCCTAGCTTGGCTGATCTGTTCCTGTTTTTATCTAATTTTGTTTCAGACATTGTAATGCACGCGTACGTACTCAAATAAATAAATTATGGCTTCTGTCAGGACCTCCGCTTGTCATTTCTATTCTTTAGCCTGATGTTTCATTCTAATCGGAAAGTGAGAAGTGATCCCCAATTATTCTTTGTGCTCCACACCGACAAAGACTACGATATGAACATGTCTCGCTAAAATTCAGGAAAACAAAAGAGAAAAATCAGCTAGACAGTATAGTATCAATGCTGAAAGGTGTACTGCAATATGCCATTCTTTAAGCAATTACTACGAGTGTTTGAGTTAGCCCTACTTTGCCAGCAGTTGGCTTATACATGCCAGCAATAATTTATTCATTCGATTGTTCCGAGCAGTGTTGAAGCTGTGCTGGAATGCACTTTGCAGTTGCAACAAGGAAAAAGTAGCCGTACGAGAAGAAAATGAGAACGTTCGTCGGAAAGAAAGAAGGTGTAGGCATTATCAGCTTCAGCATTACAGCACATAGCACTTTCTAGAAAATTTTTGACCGCTTGAGTATCCAACAGGGTATGCCATAAATTACGGAAGAGCTGTAGCACTGATCTAAGGTAAATGCGAGAAAAATAATCACAGCAGTTCGGAACAGAGTCTATCAGAGGCATTGTTACGCAGAGTATTCGGGCGAAGTGAGATCAGTGAGGTTGTACTGAGGAAAAAGATGAGATGCACCATAAATAGAAAGCTTGAAGGGTGCTGGGCCATGGTCGTTGTTGCAGCTTATGGAAAGGCAATCATGTTCTAATCGAATTCGTCGCCCGCCGACAAGAACGTCACGCTCCTCCAGCGGAGTTAACGACGACAAGCACAAGGCGAGCAGAGATCCGCGAAGCCCTTGTTACTTTGTTACTCTGTCAAATACGCACTTGTCCAGTGCTGAATTCACACGGAAGCGGAAGTCACGGAGAAAACATTGTTATATGTATCTGATTGATAGAAAGTCCGCAGTAACTAGAACACGCGAATCCATTCACGAACCGGGGGTGGCTTTTTCAGAAGCATGAACAAAACGCCTTTGTGAATATCATAGGCGTGTATGCTAGTCGGCGTGTGCATGCACAACAACACATGGCAACATATGGACAGAGGAGAGGGTTCCTTTACAAATTAATGGTACATTAAGGCGAGCGTAGCTTTGAAAGACATCAAAATCTATGAAGAAATCAATACATCTGCAATGCCAGTCGATAACTGATCAATAAATTAATGATGCCAGCTGATTAGTTCGCGGATGTTTGGTCATTCGGAATTCTAATGAAGCTTTTGAAGGAAATTATGTGAGGAAGCTCTGCATTGAGTTGATGCTTGCAGAATCACTGGTGAAATTGTTTTGTTTTTCCGCAAAGAGAATCCTGAGCCAAATTAAGCCCCAAACCAAGAAATGAGGCTAGATGGCGATGGACAACGATTTATGCTAAAGCACCGCCAAATCTAATCTCTCTTTTCGGTGTGGAGCGCTGTACTTAGAAAGGACGACGCGCGATTGGTCAGTCAGTTGGACGGAATCATCAATCAGAGCCCGATAGCCACGATCCTCCCCCTTACAACGGTGTGCACACTCCTTCGTTCATCATTTATTCATTTATCTAACTATTTATTCATTTATTGGTTACACCGCGAGGTATGCCACAAAAATGAGCAGATACGAGATTTTCCACGATAATGGTATGGTTAACGGATTGGCCAGAAAATTACCGGACAATGGGTATCTACAATACTGAAAATGATGAAATAGAATCACGACATGAATATTGTGAGGAAAAATTAGCGCGAAAAGCCCGGATAACGGTGTGGATGACGGGCAGGACAAAATGTAAGGATAACTGCTAAACGGATAACCGGATACGAACAAAGCGAACATCACTGGTGTCCATCACAACAATCAAAATATCGAAGCATAGTAATATGAGTGAAGATTAGTAGGAAATTGAAGAATTAAAGGGCGACACTGATGTGAAAGGATGACATGCTGATCGACCTGCAGCGATGCCACGCCCACTTTTCCAACCTGGTCGATATCACCACATGCTGCATAACGCTGCATAAATTCGCAGGAGCTGACTAGCTGTTTTAAGCTTGGTTTCCTTTTTTCCTTGAAATTTTCGATGCGAACGAAGTCTAGCTGAAAAATGTACAAGCTCGTGCATGCATAGTGCATGTTCGTGCCTCGTCCATAACGAAATTCATAGAAAGCTCTGAGAATTGCGAGCATGGCCGCCTTCGACGAGGCACACGGAACTTCGACGATCCTCAAACTGAGTAATGCCACAAAACATCCCAGTAACACTGAATGAGGCGAATTTAGCCTGGAAAATACCTGTAATGCGAGTCATGTTGTATGTTGTCAATAACGAAACCTCAAATTTTTTCCATGCATGAGTGTCCTCCACATGATATACTATTATGCTAATTAATAGGAAATGTATAAGGAGTGAGGGAGAATTGCAGGAATAATTCCGCAACATTTTTCTTTTGTTTCAACTAATTCTTGTGCGCCTCTCCCTGAGCACAGCTTTTTCTAGGGTTCATGAGATTAAGATTAGAGAAGTTTGTAACTTCCGAAGAGAATAAAATAAGCATAGATTCTTGAAGTCATACATGACTGTAATTTATAAAGAAATATTGCTTTAGATATATCGAAAACCGAACATTCAATCTCGAGTAAGTCGAACATTGAAATATACTACATGAGGGCAGGAGCCCTACAACTTTCGGGGAAAGAAACGAAGGGCTGTGGAGGTTATTGTTTATAGAATATTCCTCTTTTTAGAAGGAATTCTGGAATATCTATCAAATTAATTGAATTTGTTCGATTTTCATTGCATTCTAATGGCAATACTCGATTGTTTTGTGTGTCCAATGATTTTTTTAGCATTTCGACTCAATCCAGCGAAATAATTATTTATTGCTCCAATCTTGTCTGCGTCCACGAAATGAAGACCGGAACTGGCCTCCCTGGAACAGCTGAACAAGTGATGTTCGCTTGCTGAAGTGTGAGGTGCACTTCAGCTGTTTCAAGCCTCTGCAGAAGCTTCTGGCGGTGATTCTATTTTCCGATCCTCTCGCCTTCAAACGTGTGTCTTATGCGCTATGCTTTGCAGCTTTCGATAGCTCTTTAGTGTGGTCGAAAACGCCTTAACGCACTCCACTTTTTACCTATGAATTCGCACACTGCGACGACATTGATGTCGAAGAAGGGAAGAAGCATACATTCTACACCTTTCTCTTAGGTCCGGTTGTTTTCCGGTAAGAGCAGTTGCGGCATGCCTAGAACTAACCAACGATTTCATCACAGCACCATCTTCCGGATAACTACTTGCAATTCAATATGACAATTTCTCGTAAGTCTTTCAAAGAACTGTTATTCATGAAATACCACCCAAATTTTGCAGGCAGGGGCTCACAAAAAAATTTATTTTACTTTTTACGTGCTTCACTTTCCTTTGATTAGTTTCAGCTGTTGTTGTTGCTGTCACTTTCCTGTTATTTTTATTGACACATCCCCAAATACAGTAAACTAAAAAACAGAGCCGCCCAATCATTCTTGCATCGCAGATTGCCGCTGTCTGCTCCGACGTGCCCTGCGGCCCGGCAAAGGTGACAGAAAGTATTCTGTGATGCAAAAATGAATGACCGGCACTGCAGATAAATAAACAAAAACACTTGACCATATTTTCCTACAACGGCTCTTAATCGCTCAGTAACCAGCTAAGAGTTCACATTCCATCGATTCCTCTGGTACTCGTGCACTTCGGAGATTCTCGACTGATTAGGACGAGTTCTCGCAATCACGCAATTCAATCTCGTCAGTCTACAATTCAGGAGTTCTTTGAGGATAAGTACATTTGCAAACGAGTTATTCGGTCGGTCATATGTGGGGGAAATTCTTGCCAAAAAAAAACTTTCCCATCCTCCAAGATATGGTACTTTCTTCGAGGCAGGCTTAAGCGACGAGAATTTGCTTGCTTACCTTTTTTGCTCCAAGACTCATCAACAGCAAAGTCATAGAACGATAATATGGGCAAAACAAATCGAGGAAAATGCAAAAAAAAATCATGGGAAATGTGAATTCACTCATTGCCAATTAATACAGAGAAAATAGGTTCGTAAGAAGGAGACAATGAGGAAATCGATGGCAAGTAAAGTTACTGAATGGAAAAACGAAAACAACCCCCGTTCGTGGGGAAAAGCTGAGGTGACAAAGTCAATTGTTGACGAGCTTCGAATGAAAGTCTGTTGACCCCGCCCTTCAGCCGCCGGCTGAACAATCCTTCCTGGTGAGCGAGTCGACGAATTCGACTCTCAAGGCCCATCCACAATTTTTATGGCTTCAAAGCTTCAAAATATCCAGCATTTAAGCCAGAGAATTAAGAGGAAGCATATGAACTAAGGAAGGGTAAGGATTCTTAAAAGTTGACTTGAAGACAACAGGATGAGAGCAGGAAATTGCGAGAATCTCTGCATGAGAACCATAAACACCAACGAAAACATGACTAATCTCGATACAATTAAGGTTTTATCGAACAATTCATTATGATAACTCATTATATCTGCAGTTCATAAGTAATACGGACTCATATAGAAGCTAAGAAAAAAAAGAAAAGAACAAAAGAAAAGGAAGAAAGGAACGGAATAAAAGGGCAATGGGTAGGTACTAGAATTCTTCGGATTTCATTGCAAAAGAGGGAGGCTTTGTGCATGTATAACCGTAGCATAGTTCACGCAAGCCAAAAACACAAAAAAAATTGGAACTTCCGTTGAAAGAGCGCTTACAGAGACAAGTGCAACACTATCCGTTAGAGCAGCTTATGATTCTTTTGATTCTCTTAGCTCGGATGATAGAGAGATGACTCGTGCGATCATATTCTTTCAATACACTCATTATTAGAAATATTGTAGATTGAAATCGCTCATCGAATAGTGAAAGAGTTGTTAAGGATGGCTGGCCACGTTTGAATGGGCTTATTGAGAATTGGCTTTCACATGTTTGCTCGGAAAGAATACGTAACGTCAATGTACCAAATTCTTCAGCAACGTAATGAAGCATGTGGATGTATTTTGAATAGGAATGCTACTATCTCCCAAATGCCTTTGCGCATATTATAATACTTCTAAATAATAACAGATGTGAGATAGCACATACACACGATTTACAAGGAAAAGGTCATGCGAACAGCCACCCATCATGAACCCTGCTATTATGTCTCTTGTGAAACCGAATGAAATTTACGTCAGGTTCTTCGTCAATAAAACAACAACATCATTGCTAATACGGCTTTGCTCGAAATTTCCAAATAAGCTTTTACGAAGCGAGCAAGCATTACCGCAGAATGAATGAAGATATCTAGAAAAATGAAGATATCTAGAAGAAGCCAGTTTCTTGCCATTGAGACGTCTACAGCCAGCACTTTGCAACTGAAAATTTACTTTTAGACGAAAATGATGAATAAGCATGATATTCGCATTGAGGAAGATGTTTGAATTTTCTAAAATACATATCTGATGCATAAGCTTCTTTTTCGTATTGAATATCTGGTTGGTTTTTGTTTTAGATATATTTCAATTTCCAATTTTTCACTAGTTTTTAATAGGAGAGTACTAAGAAGGCATGAAAAAAATAAACAAATAAATGACTAAAAATAAATAACTAAATAACAGAATAAATAAATATTTGCTTATGTGTTCTAATGCCTATTTAAGTGTATAAATACGTATCTATCAATACCCTAAGCCTGTCAGAGCTCAAAAATAGCTAGCTCTAGTCATCTTCCGTTAAGTCTAACAAATGTGTACAAAGGTGAATAGACGGGACCTCAATTGTTGTGAAGCATCCATAACAAACGCAGTTGTAAGGCAAAATCACAAGTCCACTATTAAGCTGCTTTTAGCAGGAAAGTCACTTGAATATATGAGGTGTGCATCATGTTTACTGGTAACGTTATTTTTTATGTAGAATCTATCGCTAGTTTACGTCATATGCACCACCCCAATATGGATAGGTGGAGCACGTGCCTGACTTCGGAGGTGCAGAAGGCTAAGTTGACTTGGAGCGAGGTTCAAAACATGTGCTACCACGCCGGCATCTACATATGTATGTACCAATGCGCTACACTTTCATTTTTTCTTAAATTCCAGTTGGGGGTATCAAAGTGATCCAATTTTTCAAAACTAAAATCATGCAGAAGGAAATAGCGAAACGATAGAGTAGTTACCGAAACTGCTACACCTATCACTCTTCATCTGTTTTAGGAATTCTTTCGACAGTCCATGGAAAAACTGCAAAACTAAGGCGGAAGCATGTGCGTATTTTCAACAGCTAGTGCACGCAGACCTTCGTCTAGCAGCTTGTATATTTGTACTCTAGTAATAACGGAAGAGATCCGGTTGCAAAGCGTTGCCCCTACTGTTGAGTTCGTTTAACGTTGTAAAAACGATGACTCCTACGCTCAAAAACGAATCGAGGAGGTGACGGGTACGGCATGTAAACCAATCCCGGGCTTGAGACAACGAGGCACAACAGCGGCTATAGAGGATGGCGGAAATACGATCGCACAAAGGGACCACGTCACTGCCGGATCGGGCACCGCGAACACCCGCCGCCGTTCGACGATGGCCTCGGGGCAGTCTGAAGTCTGCCGTTGACGTCATGGCCCTAACTCAGAGTTATGGCAGAGTGCTCCAGTGCCTAATATACCAAAAACAAAGCTTACGGGCATCCAAGAAGAGCAATTTCCTGCGACCACAGAGGCAGTGGACGAGGAAAACGTTGATTAATTGGATTATACTAGACTATCGATCCAGGATTCAAGAGGAGGAGGATGGAAGAGAAAATATGAAAAAAAGCAAATAAAAATAGATAAAAATACGAGAAAATGTGGCCATATCTGGAGCGGCAGGATTAACAATCTGCAAAAGTGACTTTTTTGCATTGAGTACTTAAGTAAAGAATGAGGAAAAAATTCCACTATATAAGCTGCATGAAAAGCGCGCACTGGAGATTTCTCAAAATCGTAGATTTCACTTTTCTGAAGCAAATTTTCTTTGCTTCTTCGAGTTAGTGAAGGTACATGGTATTTACTGGACGAATAGAGCCATTTCGAATACAACTTTATTAAAGTCTTTTTGGTAACATTCGTAGTTTTTCGCTTGAAATTTGGCAACCCTATCAACAACAGAAATTGCATTCTGTCACTGATGATTTCTGATCCCAGATTGGGTTTCAGAAGCTTTTCATTCGTATCCTCCGCGAACACTTCCTACACGACTGCCGCTTGATGCACAAACACTACGAACAGAATTTCTCCTGAAGATATAATGTCGGCATAATTCTCAAAAACGTCAAAATTATCAAAAATCTCTCAGAGTTGTGAATTCCTGTTTACGGATGCTTTGAATGCCGATAATTTTGATTGTTACAATTTGTGGCAACGAAGCGATCGCCAATGTCTTCTGATTTTGCTTGCAACGCTCGTAAATTTTAGGAGAGTGAATGATCTGACGAAACATCCCATGAAACGGAACTATGACTTAGATCAGACCCGAAAAATCAGTGAACTCAGTTCAATACTGCTCCTCCAGCCAACCATAGCAATGGCATTGAATTTAAACACGTTTATATGAATGAACAGTGTGTACTACATACATACGCACCTCCTACCGGCTCCAAAATCGAGGAATTTTCCAGATTAAAGGAAGTGAAGTGGTATGGTTGATTAGAAAAAATTAAATAACCATGGTCGGAAATGGGCATGATATTTGTGGTCGACGTCTTCGAATAGAGCTTTTCAGAGGAACTTGTGACCCCCGAGCTTGCATTCTTCTGGAGGGAGGGAGCATGAACTACGCAAGTACCATATAAAGGAAACCAACAGATATACAAGTACCATTGATGTAAGAAACTCAACGAAAATTTATTCATTCACTTATTTCTTTGAATGCCGCTTAGTATGTACCATAAAGGTCAGCTTCCAGAAAAATGCGTATGGCCCGAGGAATGAGTGGACAGATAAAAAACTTGAATAGATGAAGAACTCCATTAGGAGCCCAGATAAAAGCTGAGTACGATCGAATCAACTGAGAGAAAGAAGTCAAGAGCAACTGAGCGATAGAAAAGCCAGGTAACTATGTAGGTGGTAATGCAGTTGGGAACCAGAATCTCATCTAATGATAGCCACGGAAGAGTGATAGCCTTAAAGAGAATCCCATGCGACTAAAAGAAGAAAGGTTAGTGGCAATAGGGAGATTGTCACTTCCCACCAGATGAGACATGCCGTGGGAAATCCAATTTTCCATTTATCCAGATTTTCCGATGTTATGTGTTCGCTAGCCCCAACAATATTACAGATTCCTAAGACATGAAGTTATAAAGCTTATTAGACAGATAAAACATGAAAGACAATGAAAGACGCAGCAGTGTGTCGGGGTGAAAGCTCCTAGAAAAGTGATGAGTTTGTGAACATTAGAAACATCTACTAGAAACATCTGCCTACATAGTTCATTGGTTGTAGAAACAAATAGGCAAACTAGTGCGTAGGTAAATAAATAAATAAATAAATAATCGACCTGAAACTGCCGTCCTCTCAGAAGTGAAGCTCACCATGTCTAAGGCTGGTGAACTGAGCTGAACACTGTGGGAAGCAGTGCGTCTGCACCCTTTAGGTCAAGCTTCATTCTACCGAACCTCATTCATTCATCGCTAATGTTTCCAACAATCCAGTCACTCGCGCACTGATTAGCTTATCCCGAAGCGCGTCAATTAGATCAACGATCATTCCCTCAATCTCTTTTGGATAAGACCCGCAGGTGGTTCGGATTACCACAGAACACCAGACCCTCGTTAAAGGCAGCAGGAGCTGAAATTTCCGTCTCTGAGCTGAGCTGTGGGTGGTGAAGTACAGACTCAGCACATCATAAATGTGAAACGAAGACAGACAATGATGGCTTACCTGCAGAGAAAATGGAACATTCGTCGCGAACACGCATGGCCATGTTCGCGCGCGGACGAGTTTTCCCCGGCGCAGAAGTCATTGCGGTGCGTGGTTTGGCGCAAAGGGAAAACGAAATGCATCCAATTCACAGGGTTTCATGGCGGGACTCGGCCAAAACCACGCGCCGCAATGGTTTTCGCGCGGGGGAAAACTCGTCCGCGCACGAACACGGCCAGACGTGTTCGCGACAAATGTTCCATTTTCTCTGCAGGTAAGCCATCATTGTCTGTGTTCGTTTCACATTTATGATGTGCCGAGTCTGTACTTCACCACCTGCAGCTCAGCTCAGAGTCGAGAATTTCAGCTCCTGCTGCCTTTAAGCGCTCCGAAATTGCTGAATTCGGAGCCAGCGCCTTTTGTGGCTAACTCGCGAAAGGACATTTGCGCATTTTTTCCGCAGCTACTGAAATGTCCGGATCTGCTGAGGTAATCCGCGTGTAATCCTCTGCAATTGCACTATTTTCGGGTGAATCAGCGAATTTGCGCAGCGAAAAAACGGTGCTTCGGACTGAGCCTGATTCAGTGAGAGGAAGTACGAGGATGAGCTGATGACTAACGATTCTCTTTAGCATTTCTGATGATTCAAAACAATAGGTTTGAGCAGTGGCTGTGCAGTTTGTACGCGTGACGATAGCTTGTGAAATGAGCGATCATCGGAAGGAAAAAAAGCACTCAACTATCGTTGAACAAGTGCTTCGCCACTGGAGCAACACTGGATATTCAACAGAGATAACGGCGTTGAAGAAAGTTTCTCAGAAAAAGGTCTGATGGTTCATTACAGTTGATGCGTTACCATTCTTATAATCAGTTCCACATGTGATAGCTTCTAAAGTGAGAGCTGTTATGTTGAAAACGCCACCAAAGTCCAATTCGACGGTCTTAGCAACACATGCGAGAGGAAGGACAATCATCGGATTGTTAATTAAGAAAGATTGGAGTTGGTGACATTCTTTACTGGGAACTGGAGAGCTCTACGAAATCATCACACTCAAGAAAGCCACATCACAATGACGTCCTTTGCAAATATGACCTCACATCAGTTTTTCCGGTGGCTCGTCGGTGATACCGTCGGTGTTTGAGCTGACTCCGGAGGAAGCTAGTGTACCTCGTGCATTTTCCAAAATTCTTGCAGACTCCCTGGTAAATCCTTGCAGAATTTCGCATAGATCTCGATCTTTCCGCTCGGATTGTGAAGGAGCACTACCCTACCCTCCAAGGAGAGAGAAGGCTGATGAACCCTCTTCCTCATGGTTCTTCTTTCCCCATTACATTTGCCCCGAATCCTAGTTGAGTTTGCTCATCACAGGTCAAACTGGCAGTCCAAGCCCTCGTGACGGTAGATCCATCACTTGCATCTAAGCTAAGAGAAAAAGAGCTCAGAATGGACTTATTCATAATCATGACTTATAATAACGGGCTTAGTCTGTCTGTCACGTGTGTGTGTGTCAGTGTGTGTGAAACGAAATTCGAGGGCGTGGCCTACAGTGAAGACAATGTTCTACACCGGAAAACGCCTGGAGTTGGGTCCAACGGGGTGATAAGGGTGCGCCGGCCTCTAAAAGTGAGGAAACTCCGGGAGTCGGGTCCAACGGTGTGATTAGGGTGCGCCAGCATCCAAAAGTGGGGAAACGCCGGGAGTCGGGTCCGACGGTGTGATTAGGGTGCGCCAGCGTCCAAAAGTGGGGAAACGCCTGGAGCGGGTCAAACGATGTGATTAGGGTGCGCCAGCGTCCAAAAGTAATAGGAATTCGCTAGGCGGGTCTACTTCTGCATGAGGGGTATGCTTATCCTGTTTTGGCGGACCCTCCTACCTAAATCACCTAGATGTACATTGTTTCCTTTCAGATCCGTGTTCTCTTCCCATTCCGTTTGTGTCTGAATGAACCACTCCTTCCTTTCCGTTTATATACACCGGTGGACCCTTATCCCTTGAATTACCACAACAACCAGTTGAGCCTAAATCATTTCAAGATAACATTTGCACTGAATTGGTTACACTCAATTCTTGACGGCCGCAAACTTCGCTCATATGGAAGAGCATAACTTCGTTCATATGGGAGAAAGCCACCACCTATGAGATCAAAGGTTTCTCAGGAGAGCGAGAGAAGTGAAGAAAATGTTCTACACCGGATCCATTGCGTAGAAGAATGCAGATTTTAACAATCCATCTACGCTTTTGTGTTTGCTTTCAACGTGTAGTATGCGAGCGAAGCGAGCACCAGTAGAAGTCTGGAAGTCCGGCGTCAGCCGGACGGCCATAACAAATAAATGAACGGGCAAACAAATAACCAAGTGAATAAATAAAAGAAAACCTGCATCTCCGAGAAGTCTGGCGGGATTTTGCCGTGATAAAAGGGCAACTTAGAATCAGGGTTGACCAAAGTGATCAAAGTTGGCAAAACACCCAATCAATTAACGTCTCATGCTCGTTGTCTCCATCAGTTCTCTTCTAAAGAGCAAATCACACACTCATTGATTCTTTCGGAGTACTTTGATTACGGTTCAGATAAACTCAATTGTTCCCGTTTGTACTTTGAGTAAATTTCAATGTTTGCTGGCGTGTTATAGCATTCCGAAGTCGTCCACTTACCTAGTTAATAGCATTGCTTTTGCGGCCGTATTTGAGCAGGTTTTCTCACTTCTACTGCCTTTAATTTTTCCTCCAAAACTGATATTCCAATTGTTTATATCACATTTATTGCAGGGATTTCATCTTGAGGCAGCTTTCACAAGCGGAATCCCTCTCGGTTTCGCAATTTCAACATTCTTTGAAGACAAACTTGATGCCTTCGGTGCCGGTTCAATAAGGAACTACTTGTTTTCGATCATCTAGAAAGTTTTAAAGCTATATACAACTTCTTGTTGACAGCGCAGGAACTCATTATACTTAGACCTTTAGCAAACAAATTTTTGTTTGAAGAACTCTGCTAGCCTTCCCCATTTTTCTGGAGAGTGTAAATTGAAACATGCTTATTATTTATCCTTTCTGGGTTTCCAAAAAATAGTTAACGTCTACGGTTTGGTGGATGAATAAGCAGAATTTCTTACGCCGATTGAAGTATGAGGCATTGAAAAACAATATTGCAACTAAAACTAGATGTTGAAAAGCAGGTTCTCCAAGTTGGCTTTTAGTTTATTACACAATCGTGATTGCAGGAGTGGCTTATAAGACAAACAAACACGAAGGCAAGCTCATGCTGCATATCAACTGTGGAGGAATTTGGGAAGCATTATTTTATCAATAGACTGAGAAATGATAATAAAATATGTTCTGACCAGAATGGCGAATCTAAAAATTATTTTCGAGTTGAAAGAGATAGCAAAACATATTGGAAACATGATATGAAAAGTCACAAACCACAAGAAACCTAATAAAATAATGCAAAATTTCATGGAGTTAGAAAATTTCATCGACTCGTTCTCACTAGGGGGAATATCTTCACGGATGTTAGCTCAGGTAGTCGCTACACGTGCTTGAAAGCGGTGCTGCTACACTAATTTGGACCTAATAATGCATTGTATATAATCAAATTCGAAAATTCATTTCAGAATAAGTAGAAAAATCAGATATTCGTGGAAGAGGAAGCAATATCCACAGTTCTCGAGATCTTTTATGAAAGGATTTGAGGCTTTCTCTCCTCCAAACATTCGATTTTTTAATCCACTCTGATGTAATAAAACAACTGAGTTATTCGTTTTTTATTCGGTCCTAAATACACTTGGCGTGCCTGTTGCTCGTTTACTGAGATGATTTAGTGTCCTGGCCAAACGACGGTCTCGCCGCTCTGTGCGATTATCTCTGGGCAGCTCCTACTGTCGACCAGAAAAATCTAGAGTAATTTTCCTGGTTCAAAATCAAAAGGTATAGAATTAAGAAGGTGACTTGTCATCGAATTGGTTATCGTAGAAAGTTTTTGGCTATGTTGCTCATAGAAGGTTGTTTGATGTCCAGACTAAGAGAAGCTTACTCGTTTTGTACCGCAACTATGTCTTTGCTGATTTACAGCGAGATTGCAGTACGAGGAGAAGGAGAATGCCACTATTGGCAGGCCGATAGCAGTGGCATACAAAGTTATATTGTGCTTGGCGAATGAACAAACCCTATTTTTCGAAACTTGAGAGACGATTGCGAGATACTGTGTCTTATCGTCATTATTTCCCACCCAATGCTCTTTTTTCGGCGAACTAGCATATGCATTCATATTCCTGTAGTGATTTCACTGTAAGCCTACGAAAACGGGGCTACCGTACAAAGCGAATAGGATTTTCGTAATCAGATGACCTGTTACGCCAACAATGGGCAAACTTTTGCTACGATATTCGAACCGTTGACAGGACATGATTCATAACTCTGTTTAAGCTGTTCCCCCTTGCGGCACTTTTGCCTCACAACCAAAGTGATAAAGGGGCCAAGTCCCACGATGCCTGTTGAGGAGAGCGCTATTTCTGTACCTACAGTCATTGCGCGGGGTCTCTACGATTTTTGAAACAAGCGTTGTATTGACTCTCCTTGACAAACCATGCGCTGCAACGCTCTTTATGTACTTTGCGGCTTCTGTACCTACAGTCATTGCGCGGGGTCTCTTCGTTCTTGCTTCAGCTGGATTCCAGAAAACCACGACGCTCGTCTAGCGCATCCCAACTAGCAATCCGGCGACACACTGCTTGGGGTTAACTCTGAGCTTTGCAGCAGGATATCCTCTTATTTTTACTGGTATGAACCCTTGATGTGAACGTTTCAACGATGTAAGAGTATTAAACAAATTCTACCTATTATTGGTGGCTTTGCTGTAACGCCTGAATGCTGGACGGAGAAGCCTTCATGTGTTTCTGGTAGAAATAAGGATAGAATGAGTCGAGAGTATGAAGGAAGTTAGAAAGAGAAACGTGACCAGTTGCAATGGATAGAGGATAATACTGTGAGTGGACGGATAACTCTCACCATGCACACTAGCACATCAATCAGATTACGCGTCGAACAGCCTCGTTTGCACCGCTTTTTCAGCAGGCCGTCGACCCGCGACCGGCTGACAACGCCCCCTTGTCATCTGTCGTCGGCCAGCAACAACGCCCCGTCATCAGTTTGGATGATCAGATCATTTTCGAGTGAGAATGAGTTGCCTGTCATTTTTCTCATTGTAGGAGAGCTACCTGCAATCCAGTTATTAGTGCGTGTCCGGTTGCTGGTCAGTCGCTCAAGCGAGTGGGAAACAAAAAAGTGGAATACCGCTGCCATGCTGATGTTATGGCGTATACTTTCATAATTTCTACCCTCACGCAGAAAAAAAAGGGGGTCTCAGGAAACTCAGATGGAAAATTCAATAAGAATATTAATTATAATAATAAATAATGAATAAGCCCCCCTGCGTCCGCCTCTGCTGTGTTTAGACTACTTCGATGTCAGGTATCACGTGGACATGGGTACGTTAAAGGCAGGGGCCCACCTCATTTTCGATTCTGGGCTTCTAACACATTTCGAATCTTCTGGATGCCTGATTCCGGAAGTGTACTTGAAATGTCCCGAGATGGCCTGTGAACCGACGTTCCGGTATGGGGCTTGTACCAGTTTGCCGGAGCAAATTTACGTGCAACGACGTGTATCACTATTGGACTTATCAATCGGTCAGGTCAACACGTGTTCATCCGACGTTGCTGCTGTTGCAGACAGCCAGCACAGCTTGAAGCGATATTCCACCCTGCTCCAAGGACCGGGTACTTCGACCCTGTAAAAACGGGGTTTTTGTCGCTTCTGTGGTTTTTGCTGTACATTATTGGAATCAGCGTGGCGACGTGAAGGTTCTGCTGATGTCATCTACATGAAGAACGAGGTGCGCCCCTGACCTTAACAAGTTTACTATATATTAATGATCTTAGTGGTACAACCGCGCCTTGATGTGTTTTAAGTCTCTGTGGATTTCCGGCAGCTGCTTTTTGGCAGCTCTTCCTCCAGCTTTTCAGAGAAAAGGAGATGAGTGACCAAGCATTCGAATAATGAACTATATTGATTCAGTGGTGCTCACAGTAGCCAAGAGTAGGTTTCAGGAAGGAAAGGAAGGGAAGGATTGAGAGAAAATTTGACCAAGGAGATACCTTATTACTTCCTCAGCCCGATGTTCTGTGAGCCTCATCAAACACATTACCTCACCTAGTACTGCCTTCGACGTTGGATAAGGGAGTCCCACATGGGCTAGTTCGTTGCTAGGTTTTTAGCTACAGCCTTAAATGTCGTAAAGTATCTCTACATTTTCTGTAATGGCGGCTCAGCTCGTCTGCCCATTTTTCATAATTAAGTCTGCTATATCTTTTTTTTTCAAAAAATTTTCCTATTGCTGTCAAATAGCTGACCCTTACAAGGTTTTTTCAAACACTTCTCAAGAGGTAGACATTCCCATGATATCCTCAATCTTTACTCTCACTATCATAAAAAGTTCTTCTTTGTAATTTATAAACATGATCGGGATAGCTGTTACATGCATGCCGAACTGGTAACAGTTGAATTTTGCCAAAATTTTCCTTCCTATCATTGTTGTTTTTCCTTTCTATTCTCTTTTACACGACTTCGATGAGCTCGGCTGTTTTAAGATTACCTTTGTAGTTGCAGAAAGAATTAAACGAACAGACATAACAACGTCCTGAGCAATAAACTTTTATTTTCTCTATTTTACAATCCTATCAAGTTATGCTGGCAACGTATATTATGAACGACGACATCGGTGAAGATCAACAGCGACAAACTTGCAATCAAAGGGTGGAGCGCGACAGTGCATGCTGGTCGCTCCAATCTATACCTATCAAATCAACAGGTACAGTTTTAGGTGAATAGGACTCAGAGCGTGAAATCACAGCACCAAATCGGGGTGTGGAAGGGGCTGAGCGAAGCATAAGGCCTTACGCAAAAAGGTAAGTAAGTGGTTAGTAAGTAATTAATTAAG
Source organism: Ancylostoma caninum (assembly GCA_037903475.1). Lineage (NCBI taxonomy): Eukaryota > Metazoa > Nematoda > Chromadorea > Rhabditida > Ancylostomatidae > Ancylostoma > Ancylostoma caninum. The sequence continues at coordinate 232,493 of JBAJFG010000031.1, forward strand.
TCAAATAATAATTATTACTACAATATTTGGTGTCAACACACTATGAGTGCTCTTATGTACGAAAATACCATGGGTTACAATCAGTCAATAACCATAAAATAGACAGAATTTCTACAACAATGAAACAGGCCAGCGAGTGTAAAGCGTATGGAAGGCGTAAAACTTAAGCAGCTTGAGGAAAACAAGGCGAGAGCGTGTATGAGTTAACAAACAATAGTCAATCGATAATCGATTGGTTTAGCCAACAAATCCAATAACAAAAGGCGTTCAGGTAAGTAGCAGTACCGGACGACTAGAACCTAAAATGGAAAGGCAGCACAAAGCGGCGGTACAAATACATAGAGGGTGCGTTCTACAGAACTCGTACGGACAAGAAATCAAGAATCATTTACGAGGACGCAAAGTTAATACTGTAGTTGAGAAATAGCACTGGTGACCCGCATCTGAAGACAAGTAGATGAGACAAATAATTGGGGCAAGACAATGAAGGGCGGAGGTTAGAGAAGCGAGGTTACAGGTTAGAAGTGCGTAATCATAACGGAAAGGAACTGTTTGTCGGAAGAATCGGCAGTCTTCTGCGGTTGCACGTCCATCTGCTGCCATTCACCGCCCTCGCCCGCCTTCAACGAGAAGGACCATTGGCCGTCGCCGTCCACCGGCCCGCAGTGAGGTAGTCGCAGCTCGCAAGGGGTGAGGAACGTTAGACCTGCAGCGAGTAAATTCAACAGAAGGCGATGGTGGATGAACGTAAAGAAAAACGAACCCTGGGGACCACACATGACCAGAGGGGACAATAGAGTCTCGCCTTTTGACTTGTCTATCGGTGGTGAATCGCCGTCCCGACACACCTAAAACAAATCCATGAAAAGTTGGCTTTTGGAGGATACCAACTGACCTTAGTAATATTGCAGTTGCGAAAAAAATGTCTAAAAAATATAAGTAAATATATAGAATAAAAACTCTCAACGTCTTTCTTAAGGTTATTTATCTGGACAATTCCCGTTTCGAAAACATTTCAAGTATTGAACGCCTCGTGGAGTGAATGATTCTACAACCACTCATCTATTTTCGAAAAAAATAATAGAAGTTATCGCTTCCACACCTTTCTGGATGCAGGTTTTTTTTTTCGAGCAAAATTGTTTCTTTCTTCACGACCGGTCTGCCTTAGCAATAGTGAATAGTGATAGATGAATGAAATCTACCACGTTTTGCCGAGAAACTCGCACATTCTGGATGAGCGGGAAGCACAGAACATTCCCGAAAGAGCCCATGGGTCTTGCAACAAAATTAACGGGGTCAGCATAGTTGTTAAAAAAACCTTTATTCCCACGATGGGCATGATAACAAACCACACCACTTTTTCTCGGAACAAACTATTGCAACTTTTGAACCGAAGCATTTCTTCAGTCCACACCATTTACTCGAATGAAACTCACCTTCACATATATTTCGTGTTTCTCCCCAGGAGGAATCGCTCCTTTAGGAATTCGCAGCTCCACACCGGAAACAGGGCAATTCAAAACGCCTCCTTCACTGCCAACCACCGCATTTGTTTCCTCAACTATCGTTGGCTCCTGAAGACAAACGAAATCCTGAAGAGCAAAACTCGAGGTGGATGATAGATAAATGCTTGAAAAAGGAACTGAAATACAAGAACGATGTGCTGTACTCGAATAAGGGACGTCCATGGTGAATTTAGTCCTTGCTATTGTCTAATTTTTCGCGAGATTCCTTTCAGACAAAAAAAAAGTATCAGTGAAAACAATAACTATACCTCAGTATTCGCCTGGATAGCCTCCGAATCGTGCCCATTATGGTTTGTTGCATCTTCTTTTCGTGGGCTACGACTTCCATTTCTTTCTTGCACAGGCGGTTGACCGTTCCCATTACTACTACTCGTGGACGAGCTCCCATTCGTGAACCTGAATAAGGCAACCTCTGAGACAACACAATTCCATGCACTGAGACTTCCGAGGATTTATTTTTATTACAGCTCAGGATGCAATTGTTCCCTGAAGAAGCTTTGTACGTGCAAACAAATTAATCAGAAACACACAAAGTCATTTTTAGCTACCTGCATCGGAATTCAGAAACGTTCCCGGGAGATTCTAAGCTTCCCGCTCATCTGGGGTGAAGGAGCCCCTCGAGCAAAATGAGATATATGTATGTTACCATACTTTTTTCGCTACTTGTCACAACTGACTTCGACAAACTGTAACTTTCCCCTGGACAACTACTCCATTTTGGAAAACGGGGTGAATCGCGAGCTTTCCGGGAACGTTCATGAATCCCGCCACTGATGAATTAACACTAAAAAAACTTTCGGAACATAATAACCCTACCCATTAGAGCCGCCTGGTCGAGGCTGTTCCTGAGATCTCGGAGCAGGAGCCACGGATAGACTGTTCGAAGCCATACTCGGTGAATCTATGCGAGACATCGGCTCTGGTGTGACACTATCTTGCCAACGATTTCTGGAAAAAAAATCCATAGAAACTACTTGAAAAATTTGCTGTGAGTTTTCAAATCGATCCTGCAACTTTCTGGAGCAGCAGCAAAATTGTTGCATATAAGTGGTTGAGGAGCTGGAACTCCGAAAAAAAAAACGCACCGTATAACACCATCCGTGTACAAATGAGGCTTCGGGGCGATTGTCGGTCGACTGACAGGCTGTGAGGACCCCCGAGGGAAGCGATTCGGTGTGGAGCCGTCGGCCAACGTCTGATGGTTACCGAATTGGCTTGTTTCGTTCTGGACCCTCTCGTCACGTGGCGAATACATGTCCGGATTTGGCGGTTGCAGAGGTACCTAAAGGAACTCGTTGATATTGCAGGTAGCATAAAACACACCAATCGCTGCAGAGATTGCCAAAACTTGATACAGAAGCACAGTACCTGTGGCCTCTCGTGCAGCCTCTGTTCTCCTCGCATTCTGTCATCTCTCAGCCTGGCTTCCTCACGCAGCCGAACATTAGCGATTTCATTCGCCAAGCGAGCGTCGTGATAAAGCGAATCATCATTTAACAACTGGAATGGCTTAGATAATCGTGGCCATATGTGACCTTACAAATAGAATCATACCTGCTTCACATGATAATACCCTGGCGAGCTCGGATGGCGACCATTTGGCGGCTCTGAATTGGAAGTTTTGAGTATTTTAATCCACAGACACAAAACCGACATCCGCAAATAACTAATGGAACCACGGCAATGAGAGAAGCAAGCACTTAATTTGTGTGTAAATTCGTCAAATCAGTACGTGTGCTACAGATAAATACGCTGATAGGTTGTTAACAAACTTGTCGTTAATGGTGATAATCCGATTGATAGCCCGCGAAAAATAAATATTCCACTTTGATTCTGGTAAGGTGAGGTGTGAATTCTTTTTACAAAAATTAAAAGCACGCACGCAAGAAAATGACACCACTCCGATAGTTCTGGAAAATTCATCTCTTCTTGCTAAAACTTCATTTGATGCTCAATCACCCTCATCGTGTCTATCTCGTCCCGTGAACGTATTCTACAAGGCTACGGTACGCATACAGTAAACACTATACCTCCCAATAGGTATTTTACCAAATTTTGCAGAGATTTTCTTTGTAATAAACTGCTCACAAAAATCAATAGTATTTTGCATGAACGGTGTCATCCTCCTGCTGGGAACATCACTTTTACAGTGCGATGATTTTACCCTTTAACTTTTTACGCTATAATGACTTTACTTTTTACAACACCACAGATGCGTGAAAACGAGGAAAAGGTATAAAACGGTTAAGACAGTCGTGACTGTCTTAAATAACAATTATGAGCAAAACTTGAGGTTCTGAGGCAAACAGTATCTACCGTATTCCTGCCGTAACCCTGTGAAAATTGGGTTGTAATACAAATGGACAAGATAACCTCGTTCAGAACCTCCTATACCTCTTCGCTCCGAAGCAATGTTTCAGACAAACAACTTTTTTTGAGTTTTCGAAACCTTTGGGACCGCCTAAGAGCAGCGATGAAAAAAAAAGTTTCTTACAAATAAAAAGGAATCTGTGGAAGGACCTTCCAGTAAATATCCTTTTTCGATGCATTCCCTGTGAATTTCCCATTACGTTATTCCCTAGGTGCCATGTATAACATGCTATACATTTTCTTAGGAATAACAACACTCAAGAGAACAATCATTGAAGTTAAACACCACAACCAAACCCGACGCACTGTGACCACGACGTATGTCGTATTTTTGGCCCAAATCCCAAATTAGTTATACAGCAGTCACAAAATATACCAAACAAAACACTGCACACACACCATGCCCGTTGGTCAGCTGTGAAGACGGTTCCTTGGCAGGCGACACGGGCTGCTCCTCACGAGACGCGTTACTCGATGTGCGTGCCGACAGTCCCCCGTTGTTAGTAGTAGGTAACGATCCACGCTTCTCCGTATTAGTAGGGCGAGGTTCGGCGTTGCTCATGCCGCGATGCGGCTTCACAGGCGCGTCGGCGGCATGCTCAGCGCCACGTCGCGGCAAAGTCACCCAACCGACAGGACCAGCACGCGAGAGCTCACTTGAGTGCGGTGAGTCGATCGACGACGCTCCCATCGACTGACTGTTGTCCCAGTCGTAGATGGACCTAGACAAGAAGGGATGATTACGCTAAGTCAAATCACTAAAAAAAAACCCCACACCCACCTGCTCATCGCATTCGGGGGACCTCTTGTCGTGCTGTCTTCCCGGCGCATCGAGTAGTCCGCGTAGTCCCCTTTCGAGGATTCCATGTCGGAATCGTAGTTGACGCCCTTCGAGGACAATGGGAACAGGAGCACCTGAAAGAGTTACTGCTCACAAACCACTGCGGAATAGGAGAGGCTAAGACAGCTCACATCTTCCAGGGGCAAATTCGGCGGGAATTCCGGCATCCACAGTCGCCGCTGCTGTAGGTGGATGACGAGATCGCGTAGCGCATCAAACCACGCTTCCTCGTTGGTCGCATCCACCGTAGCTGAAAATAAGACTTCAGCCAGTGAAGGAGGAAAAAGCAAGAAAGGAATAGAGAGGGAATTCTCAAAAACAGGACACCAGCGTTTGAATCACCTCAAAATCGTAAAGCGACAAACCTGACAAAAGATGTGCGTGGTGCTTTTTAATCTGTGCCGCTTGGTCCGCTAGCTTCCGTGATGAGACGTGAGGTGCATTCAGCTGCAACATACTGCTTCAGTTACACAAGTTTCGGTTCGATTACCCAACTTAGTTGAATTAACCAATTCGTTAGCCTTTATCTTCCACAATTTGTATATTTCCGGTATTTTCTAAACTACTTTCTCCACACTGTCCACTGCTGGTTTTTTTTAAATTTGGGCCCGTAGTAAAGTGTCATGGCAGTGAGATCAGCTGCCTGCACAACTCGTCGCCACACTTGGGGCGATGATCTCACGCGCGACGATCTTCGAACACTAAGGAATAGGAGATCATCACCATCCGTGACGGTGCTTGGAGCATGTATGTGCGGGGAGCTGATCTCATCGCCCTGGAGGGCGATGATCGCCTTCGTTTGGCGACTAGGTAGTGTGCGGAGCGCAGAGACGCCGAGTGAAGTACTCGGAGCATCTCACTCGGAGTGTGGTGATGGTGTGAAGGTACGTATGATCAGGGGCGCGAATTGCACATAATGCATCTGCGCCGACGGACTCAGGCATGTTGATTTTCGCCGCACAGCACAGAACAAACTCGAACATGTACGACTTGTCAAAAGCACAGAGGTGCTTCTGGTGCTTCTGACAAGTCGTACTCGTCCTAGCTTATTTGCCGCAATGGTTCATAACTGTCTCACACGCTAAAACAGCCCCGAAGTGATGTGGGAACTCGTGAAACACGTACATTTGATCACTTCTCATGTACGGCTCGTTCGATTCACCGTGGCGATGATCACCAGACTCCTCTCCAACGAGAAGTGCGATCATCGCCTTGGAGGTGATGTGCGATGATCGCACTGGACACTTTACTACGGGCCTTGGTTTGGCTGGAGACTTTATTTTCTAGTTTGTCAGCACTGGGGAGATCCTACGCCTTGTGCAGCTTCATGTAAGGAAGGTGTACAAGGGGTAGAAAATTGAACATTCCTTTCCCTTCGTTTTCCTTCTAAACTTGAATCCCCTGCTTAGGATTTAACGGTGCTCATTTCAAATTCTAATGTTACAAAACCCGCCTAATGTTATAAGATCTCCCAACCAACCTTCTTCCTTATCTCTCGAATCCGCGACCTTCCATCCACATCTATCAAAACCACAATAGGAGCGTATTGTGCGAGCTGTAGCCTCTCCACCTGAATTGAAATCGACTCAGAAAGTATCTCCTGGATAGAAACCCTCATCAACTAACCGATTCCAAACTTATGTCCAGAACGCAGTGTTTTCCAGCGGCAATCACACTGTCAAGCGCAGCGAGTCTAATAACTCCACCTCCCGCTCCACCGCTTGCTCCACCCCCGCCGCAGTAGTCACTTGGCGACGGCTCGGCAAATCGGTTGGGGAACTGGGAGAGTAGGTGCGATCGGGCAACGTCGGCCAGTGGTCCGAATAGCACCACGGGTCTACAAATAAAACTTCACTTCTGTTCACATCCATTAAAGAATGGTGCTTTCATACCTATGAAAACTAGGGGTGTTCAGAGCCACACGCTCGTAGGCCGGTGGTGGAACGCTGGAAGATAACTCTGCCGGATCAGCAAGAACATTTTTGGGCAGCGATTTAGTCCGACGAGACTCCAGTTTGCGCCTCAACAGTGTGCCTCCGCGGCCTTTGGACTCGCCTAGACGACGCTGCTCGCGTGCGATGGACTCGGCAGTGGACTGCAAATAAATCGCTAGAAAAAAACTTATTTGTGGAGTGAATTTTGACAAAATCTCAAATTTCTTAACCCTGAAGTAGAGTTTGCGTGGAAAAAATTGAATATTCGAAGGGAAGGGATAGTATTACAGCCGCAAAGAAAAGATAAGAGAGGCTATATGGGTTTCTCTTTCTCGAATATTCAAATTTAACGTGAAATCTGTTCCCATCCGTTCCCTGATTACCCGTTAAACTGCTCAAATCAATCGATTTTCAATAATTCTTGAATGTACTGATTTCTAACATTGGACCTGATTCTCTCCCGTTCCCAGTATTATTGACCTAAAAAGGAACGCTCACCTGATTGGGTATCACACCCTTCGGCGGCTCGCCCTTGTTCGCATTGGCAGAATAGACCCTGGCAGCTTGCCAAAGCCCAACAGTCCCTCCAAATAACGTATCAGTAACGTGGAAGATGTCGCCATCACTAACCGACAACTCCAGTGGACTCGATTTTTTCTCTTTTGTGAAGTGTGACCTAAATGCCAGAAATTCCTCAACTTGCACTGTTACAGCCTGTTGTGATATAGCCTGTTGTGCACAACTTGCACCAACGTCCTCTACAAGAACAATGAGACGAGTTGCTGGAGCCTGACAGGCGCGCCAGAACTCTTCTTATCACTTATCAACTTGACAGGCTCGCATATCCCACGCACACCCTCCGGGTGATCCATCACTTGCAGGCATTCATTGTTGCAACCTATGAAGCCACTGGAACATGCATCACCTGATGTAGAAGTTGTCTCCCAGTTGGCTGTTCCTCACATGCTCAAAGTCCTGTCTGGCGTGCTCTAATCGCAGAGACACATGGTCGTCGAGTGCGAGCAGCAGCTGCACAGCCGACTCGCGGGTCACTCCGCGCATAGACCGGCCATTAACCTGAATGAAGGAGAACTCTGGCAAGTATTCACAAATAGTCATTATTAGTGGAATGAAATGCTGAGAAAATACATTTGATAAGGACGGCGGCCACGAAAATTACATATAACTCAACCTCAATGAAATAACTCCTTATGAGACGCAGTGAAGCCACCCAATTACTGCTTCCACAAAAATCAAAAGTTTATTAAAGCAATGTCCGTAAGCCTCTAAAGAACAGATCTAGACAGCACTGAGAACTGAGACTAATGGTGAGAGTCACGAACGTTTCTGGGAAGATTTTGGTTATTCTCACTAATCCAGAATGGAAGTTTGCGGGATAAGAATTGCTGCCCATCACTGTATCACCGACTTCATTCGCTAGCTTTGACAGCACTCTTGGATAAGATGCAACGAATTATACTTGGAATACATATCCACTTTGTTCGTATAGGTACCTCAGCCTCCCCCCTCTTTCAGCGTTCACGAATAGGTCCATGAAACTAGTCAGAAGGGTGACAAGGATGAAGCTTGGAATCCAGCTAGATCCACAACACATCGTAGGGTTTGTACATGCACGGAGATCTCTTAATCCAGACCTAAGAAGAGCCCACGAAAAGCAAAAAGAACCATTACAGTGACAATTTTTGTTGAACTTCTTCGCCATACATGAATATAAAGCGTAAAAAACTGGATAAATTTTAAAAAACAGTTGGAATGAAATGGATAGCTCGTTGCTTATTAGAGTAGTGATTATGACGTCAAAAAAAGCGTAACGGTACCTCAACTATACGATCTCCACAACAAACACCATGTAAAGCCGCTGGAGAGTCTGCTGCAACAGCGGATACGAAAATGCCGACCTCATTTCCTCCAATTACTCGTATACCGACACTTCCGCCAACCTGAACAAAACAAAATTTTTCGAAGAACTCAGCAGATGAGATAGAACTGCTTACCTTCCTGAAAGTCACAGTGCGGACTCCATTTTGATCTGGCTTCGGCTTTTGCCTACTGTAATACTCATATTCGCCTACGGGCATGGGGAACGGGGTCGGCTGCACAATGTGAGCTGCTTGGGGGTTTGCCGCGAAGGCTCCCATGGAAACTGCTGGGCTAGACACTCGCCGCTCATCCACCAGGCTGCCGTCTCGCCATCGAGGGGAGTTGATGTACTCGTGTGAGGACCTGGAAGCAGTACAAAACCAAGATATTGGAACATCCTCATCAGGAAGATGACGGACGACAACTGTCGGTTCTACTGTTACCTATTACGTTATGTTTACCACGTAGTCGTAACTTTATAAGTATGTATAATATAGCCCCAAACCGACAAAACTATGTAGATTAAGGTTTTCGCACTTAAGCCGAGTACTGCCCAGTATTTATCAAAAAAAAAAAAAAAGAGAAGCGCATGATGGATTTGGTAATGCGTGTGCTTATGCGAGGAGAGGCTACCAGATAATGTGAACACGTATTACTTGTTCGTGGAGTAGTGAGACTGCCACTTATGGAACCTAAAACATCCTCATTGTTCAATCGAAAGATGGTTTATCTTATACTGCTTCTATATTCGTCTTATTAATAATCACTGCACTGTGCATGTGTGGATGAGCTTCCGCACAAAGATAAGTTGTTCATTCGTTTCGTTTCTGTTTGTACTGAGTGAAGTCCTGCGCCTTGTGTTCACCTTCTGCAAAACGGATCAATACGGGTCAGCATTCGAATTTTTCCTCTCTTTCAATTCTCCTATTTAAGTTCTACCCATCAATGATTTTTTGATCCCCATTAGTCACCTTGTTAAATCGCATCCCATTCTTAAGACGAATTTCGGGACTTCGAAAGATATTTCTATTTCAAATTCCAAGTTCTAAAGGTTCAAAGGCAGTTAAGTCGTGGAATTAGGAACTGTCATAGAAAACAGCGCTGCAATGACTTCAGCGCCTCACAGATGGAAGGGAGAGCAGAATAACTCAATTTTCTTTGGAACCTGAAATCTAATGAGCATAGCGAAGTCGGCCAGTCGTTCTAAACCTCTGAAAAACCATTTTGCCATAGCCAGTGCAACATTCTATGGATATGTTTCAACAGCGTGATTCTAGGTCAGCCAGGTATCAGCATGAAACACCTCTACTTCCACGCACAAGTAACGGCAATGATATCAGCATGAAGCAGCAAGCATTCCACATCCACCCCCCCCCCCCCCTCCTCGTCCAGCACGAAGGCCAAATCTCTACAGAGCGTCGTGCACTTAGCAGAAGCCATCCTACGCAACTTGGACTAATTTATCTTGGACGAAAAAAAACCACCACAAGGCTACTGCGCCTGCTTATCCAGGACAACTCCTAGCTCTTCGTATAGCCCGTAAACATCGAAACATACCTCTGCGACAATGGCTGATGAGGAAGCATCGGGCTGGGACTATGTCGTGGAGTAGCCGAAACGGATCCTACTCGTTCATATACTGTATTTTGACTTGGCCATCTGCTGGTCCCACGCCGAACATCTCGTTGAATTACAAGACAGAGCTTATCACGAGATCTGAATGTGAAAATAATCGTGGGGTTTTAACTTTAAGGTTCAAAATAGTTTCCTAGAACGCAGTTTCCAAGCATTGCATTACATTACAGCAAACGTCAGCCTCAAGCATTACCTCTCCAACCACTTGTTGACTTCTTCGAGCGTCGATCCGTCAACACTTTGGCCATTTATTCGCAGTACTGAGTCACCCTCTCTCAATCCTGGGTCCTGAATTTCAGAAACATCACTACAGACGGTCATTATGCAGTTCTCTCTCGGAATCCATGGAGAAGGCATTCCGGCAGAAATGGAAGGATCTATCGCTCACCTTCTCCGCTAATTTTGGATTTCTAATCTCTTTAATGTAGAATTTGCAGCCTAATACAATACCAAAATCTGAAAAGAAAAATTAAGAGCATACAGGTAACGGAAAGTTTCAAGAAACAGGCACGCTAAGAATAAGACGAAATAAAACGAGAAAAAAGTGAAGTTGGCCAGGATAGAAGGCACTAGATTCAGATGTACAGAAATACGTTCCAGTAGAAATTACCAACCATCTTTTTTCCTTGATTTAGACAACGTAAATTTCAAGGTCCGCTGTTCGAACTCCATAATAGGCATAGCGACACGTCGTTTCACAATCTGCAAAAGGAAGAATGAAAACGAGTTTCGCAGTCAAGTAAAACTGAAGGGGAACAAAAAGTCAAGGAACACGAAAGGAAAACATCCAGATAACGATATTAGGATGTATGAGCGCTAAAAAGCTTCGATAATGAACGAAGGTACAAGATAGCAGTCCATGTTTTCATTTGCAAATGTTCACTCGAAAGTTCGATAGTTCAACTCCTGCAAGTGGAAAAAAAATTCAAGGACCTGCATCGAGTGATGGACGAGTACTTAGCAAGGGCTTTTTGCGGTCCTTATGAAGTTCTCCTATTATCATTGTTATTCTATCATTATTCAAATTTTTGTTCATGGCGCAACTTTGAGGGGGATATGATGAACAGAGAGATCGCAGATAGTGACAAACAGTCACCATGCCCCGGACACTGGATACTTGCGGGACTTTACGCGATAGATCTACAGAAAAATATTACTACCGCATCTCATTAGAGTAATACCCCTAGATAGGGCTGGATAACTAAAAAAAAAAAAGAAAGACGAAGGCTCAGGAGCCATCGCTGCCGACACCCGCGAAATTACGGGGAGTAGGGTCGAAGCTTAGAAATGGGTAGCAGAGGCTGAGAGTCTAAGGATCTACAAAAAGCGGAATTTACAAAGTTCGACGCGAGCGAAAACAGACCATATGAGTATGATTCGGTTCAGAAGATGAGACAAACTTTTAACAAATCCAAACTAACCATATTGATGTGCTCAGCGTTCTTGATAATATCGACGGCGCTCGAATAGTCGATGCTTTCAAATGAGACGCCGTTCGCTGACAGAATACGGTCGTTCACTCTGAAAACTTGCACACCACCTATTCTTCTTCATGAGCACAACTGTTCGGTATTTTTATTTGGAGCTGCTGTCCTTTACACAATCGCCTAGCATCGTTTTTTTTTCGAATTCATCATTTATGAGTTTATGAAGGGATAAGATGTGTGCAGCAATAATGCAGGAATAAAAGGCACTTCTCGCAAACATCTGAATAAAAATTGCACATTGGCACGGAAGTAGAAGAACGAGGACGTTATCGGAGGGGCAAAGCAGTGTGTTGCGTGAAATGTTCGTGCAGAATAAAAAGTCTTTCCAAGAAATCCGAGCTGTTGCTCAAAAAAGTGGGAAAATAACAGTTGTCGAAAATTGTTAAGGGTTGGAAAAAAAGGTGTGAGCGAATGGAATTCAAGATTCTGATAAAAAGAATAGTATTCCACGAGAACTTTCAAATATTGTCAAGTTTAGTGAATCCCTATCTCTATGACCTCCACATTTCCAGCCTGAATGCTGTACAATGTGGCTTTCCCCGTAGGTGGGAAAAAGGTTCGTAAATACTCACTGAAGCAGTCCCCAGGCTGGTCCGTTTGGCACCACGTCAGAGATCACGACAGCCGGGTCACCTGAGGTGAAGTGTGGGTTGTCACGACCACCGGAGACGGCGATGCCGAAGCCTAGTGTGACTGCCTAAAATATAGACGATGCTTGGGAAGAAATAGAAGAGAAAAATTGAGATGTCGAATGAGAAGGACAGAAAATAACAATAAAGATATAGGATAAAGTCCGGCTATCTCTGCCAAGAGTAGCCGACAAAGTGTCAACTTTGGCTCGCGGTCATCATCATCATTTGCCTAGGCAACGGTGGTGATGATGATAGGTTGTGCGCCACGATGTTCAAAATACGACTGAGTGATACGTGGTCGTCGAATGGGCCGCGGCACGATACAAGGCGGTCCACGAGGCCAATTCCAATGACATATTACTGGATTGGATGAGAAGAAATAGAACGCTTCGCGGTGGTGTCGAATCGCCCGGGTGGATGAGCGCGTCACATTGTCGACGGGAATATCGCGTGAATTATTCACCCTCAGGGCAATGATTCAGAGCATTTTATATGTGGTCTGGTAGAGTAAGGGCTAGCCTATGGAACTAAAAAGCCGCTTATCTGAGAAGATATCATGAGTAAAACATGTAGGCCGGCAAGGTAGAATAAGGCAAAGTCCCGCGAACATTTTTATAAGTAAGCTATAAGTCACGCTTGCGTCATCTGCAGCCCTTGTACCTGACACTGTCAATAAATTGACACATGCATCACACTTGATTATCCATAATTTGACAGTGTAATCAGATTTTCTCAGCTATATTCAACAATAAAGCCCCATACACATATTCGTTCATAGATAACGATTATTTCAAGCCCACTAAATCACCTGCACCATTCTTAGCATCCTTAAAATGTAAAGCACCTATCAGCCTGCACTAAAGGCCCTCGAATGGCATTCCTGGTTGTGCCCCACTGACATGTTTACTAAATTTTCTGAAGTAATTCGAATGGGAGCCTGACATGTCCAACATGTGCAACCTGTCAAAGCCGCACGGGCCGCGGGTTATTGTAATAAAGAAACGAATTGCTTGTAAACACGAGCAGATGTAACAAGATAGATACTTTTCTAGAAACTACGCTAGAGCTGCCACGCAGAAGTCATAAATAAGAAGCTGAAGATAGGAAAAAATACGCGACGTAATTGAAATTTCAGTATAAGAAGCCCAAAAAGAGGCGAAAGCCATCCACTGCAGCTTGCACTTCAGTGCGTGGCAATTTAGGAGGGATTCACGACTGGATGACTGAGTAATCCAAGTAACCGGCAATAAAAGTAAGGAGTTGTCGATTCACGAAACTCGACAGATTTCGGTTGGGGAGATTTCCTTCGAAACTGTTAAGAAGAACTAGAAGTTGAGGGTGTGCTTGAAATCAACACCTTTCAATTATTCCCAGATTTGATTCTGATCCACTTCCAACGGCTATAGTGGTTCGCAACGGATCAGTCCTTGAAATACGATTCAGGGAAAGGGAACATCTACTATTTTATGCTGCATCATTGGCAAATTGAGATGAATATGAGCGGAAGGTCTGCAGAAGTGCAAGTTATTCTGCGTACTGTTAGAGGCAGGAAGACGAAGAGTGTTCGCTTAAAGGCAGCGTCCCACCTCAAAATCGTTTTTGAGGTTTCAACGTGAAAAGAATCTCCAAGAGCTGGTGATCACAACGGTATGCGTTGTTCCATGCAAGACTGGTGAAAAACCCCATTTCCGAGCACCAATTTTTAAGGAGCCTTTGGGCGGAGCCGGGGGCGGAGCTAAGAAACTCCGAATAATTCGCTCCAGGAAGCGTGGGGAAATTCATATTCCTCGTGAGATTTCCTCAGCAACTCCCTAACGCAGTAGAAACTGTCTTTCCTGCATGACTAGCAAAGGATTTCACGGCCCGGAAACCCTGCCATTCCGCCTTGGCTCCGGAACCAATGCAGGATTTCAGTGATTCCCCCAACGTACTCCCTTGCTAGCCGCAAATGGAGCGCATTTTCTATTCCATCGGGGAGTTGATGAGGAACTCTCACGAAGAACACGAATTTCCTCACGGAGTGCGCTTCCTGGAGTGAATTATCCGGAAAGTTTCTTAGCTCCGCCCAAAGGCTCATTAAAAATTGCGGCTCAGAAATGGTGTTTTTCAGCAAACTTGCAGAATCACGTATACCGTTGTGATCATCAGCTTCTGGAGATTCTTTTGACGTTGACGTGAAATCTCAAAAACGATCGTAAGGAGGGATGCTGCCTTTAAGCAGGTGACAAAGGACGGAAAGGTGATCCGGAAAAGACGTTAGCAAAATTCCATAAAACAAACTACCAGTACCTCACCCGTGCAAGTGAGAGCAGTAAACTGGCAAGTTGAAACAAAAAAAAACGATCTACGATCGAACACTCCCAAGAAAACTGCAGAAATAACGAGGAATCCAGGAGTTTTCCAAATAAATGTCTGCATACTTTGTAGCGTTCAGGAAGAAACACTAGCTTCAGGTGTCTTCCTCGTTGAAAGGTCAAAACATGCTATGCTGACCGCCAGGCGGCCTAGAAACGCCAGAACCGTTTGCAGGCAGAGCATATCACACCGTGCCACGGGGGGACAACTGCTGCTCCCGCTCCTATGTCAGAGAGGTCATCAATCAATAACTATCACTACCTCGGCTAACCTCAAATCTATAAACAGACACGGCTGAAAAGTGCAGCAAAACATGAATTAGACGCTCCGGTACACAGATTCCTAGAGCAGTAGTTTTTAGTGGGGGACATTCTACCAAACATATGTGAATCAGACTACCTCATCATAGCATAGATGTGCATCACTGCACCACCCACGTTGTGATATCAAAAGCTGATATCAAAATGTAGGCGATGAGTAATTCAGAAGGACGCGAATAGACAACGACGAGGAAACAAGTGGCAAGAGCGGCTGACATTAATACCAACCCGCCCATGCACTTTCTATTGCGACTCGGGCTAAAATATCACAGAATAAAAACGTTTCCTATAGTAGCGCCGACCAAGGCACAACATCGCTCCAGCAGACGAATGGCTGGCTGGCTACTCTTCGAGCGTCTGCCATTTCGTGCCATAAACGAACGACTCAAAACGAGGAATTTAATTTGTACCTCTTCCTATGGGCTCTCGACGTCTCAGCAGTGTGCGAGTGTTTTTAGCCTCAAGCAAGAGCACACGAGGGGATGGGAAAGTGCGGGAACTTCATGACGTTGTGGGAACAGCAAAGGTTATTATGCCAAAATTATCTCAGTTCCAGCAATATCTCCTGCCAGTGTAAAAGATGTACTCGGTGTAAAACCACTGCCAAGGTTTAATGTTGTCACCATTCCCAGCTCGAAAAATGCTGGATTACTCTTCACTATAGGGTTGTTTAAAGCAAGTGTTGTGTGGGAGGTTAGCACAAAAAGATTGATAGCAGGAACACAAGATATGCAGAGAACAATGGGACATTTAAAAATGTCCAACGTTTAACAAAATCCTAGGAAATTAGCACCACAAAGGCAGCAGTAACAAAGAAAGCAAGAGGTAGAAAGAGCACAAAAAGAATGATGAAAGCACGCATGCATGTAAAATAATGGAGAAAAAAGTGAGTAAATGCAACATGGAGGAGTAGCAAGGCACAGTCTTCAGAATCGAAAACTTTTTTTTCTGGCTTGCTTTCTCCTATTCCTGTTTCTCTCCGTTCATCTACTGTTTGCTCCAATTTATTTTTAACATTGAAGTGCTAAGAGCTCCAAATTCTTATTTCAGAGCAGCTACACCTCACGTCACCGAGGTACGCTAGGAAGCAGCCAACACACAGAGGACACGCCGCAACTCGCCGGAACAGAACCAAACTGGCAGGTCGTTAACCTCTACATTTTTGCTTGTTTTGTGCACTTGTATGGCTTTCCCTTCCTGCTGATGAGTTTCGTAGAACGACATGCTCTACTATATCGAGTTTTCATACAGTGGTAGGAACGAAACGGAAATCAGGTATAGCAGTTTCTTTTTTCTTAAAGATTCTGATGGACTTTCAAAATCGAGTAAAGTGTCGCTTTTGGAACAGAAAAAAAGCTAAAAAAAACTGTATAGTTTCAGCAAAGAGATCCATGGATAGCCACCACGGAAATTTTGGGCATAAATACAATAAACAATTCTTGTACGTACAATTTACGAAGAGCAAGGTAAACTCATATCCTTCGTAAAGAGACGACCAAGTTGAGCAGGTGTGGTATGTGAAATGTGATTAGTGGAAGGAAGTATGAAAAATTACTTGTAGCACGGGAAGAAGAGTGGGAGCAAAAAAAAAAGACAGCCGATCCGCGTCGCGCTACTACTCATCCAGGGAATAGACTGATACAAATCTACGTACCTCCTCATGTGTTGTAAGCCTTACGTGATGCAACTCCCTAGTACTCTTTGGGTTCTAAAACACAAAAAGCACACAGGAGAATAGACGTGGAGGCTGCTTGAAAAAAGAAATGTTTATACTTTTTGCGCCAGGAAAACCATATGCACAGCAAATAGACTTGCAAGGGCGAAAAGAAGCAAAGGTTTCATGCTGCAGACGACGGAACATGTGCTCCATCACAGTAAAAAAAAACTGTACAAATTTCTCGAAAAACAAACGTGACAAAACATGCGTGCACACGAGATCCTGACATGACGCTAAATCATTTAGCAACGAACAACTTTACTTAAAAATAGCAGTCCTCCACCAACCGGGTGTACAAGTCCAGAACGCAGCATTGTTCCACACGGAACATCGCTTCCAGCAATTTCAGGGAAACGCAAAAAGCATCTCACCACTTTTTAACAAAGCACTGATTTTGCAACTTCCAGCCCCTCGCCACCATTTCTCAAGACTCGCTGGTGCGCTTGAGTGACTGGTGTTGTTCCGGGTGGCTGGAAATAGAGGCGTCGGCAGGGGTCCGAACTGAGGAGCACGAAACGAAACAATCTATCAAAATCTCGATTCGACTCCTCCCCAACCGAACGTCTCCCGGCTCGCCTATTCTCCCACTCGCACATTATTTATAGCGTATGTCGCGGCACGATCGCGCAACTACAGCCATGTGCTTCGTAAACGGAACTCAATCATTCGTTGTATTAATTCAGAAGAACAGAGCCACTTGCAATCCCGAAAAGCAGCGGACTTATGGATCGCAATACCGTGATGCAACGAAGGTCTTGCTAAAGGGCCGAAGCAGAAGCGAAGAAAAGGACATTTTTCTCTATTCATTCAGTTTATTTTCTGTTCCGAAGATGTTAGACAGTCAAAGTCAAAGAAAAACCTCTAGGCATCACCTTTCGCTGACATTTTGACATGCATAGAAGCTATTTCGCCAAAATGCTCGTCGTACAAAGATGGTCAAGTTGCGTTTTGGAGGAGGAATACTCGAGGAACCAAGCAATTTTAAACTATTGATTTTACTCAGACTCCTAGAGAATGGGGGTATTTAAACCGAAAGGCTCGTTAAATCCACAGCTCTCATTATGCAGTTGCAGGATGAAGACTTTATCCTGAAGTGTGTAAACTTGTTGCCTCCAAATGCTCAACAAAAAACTTGTAAATATCTGGTGAAGTCAGAAATTCTGAACTTTTTTGAATTCCTCACGAAAGGTTTCGACAGAATTGTAATCCAAACGCGAAATGGAAAACATTGAGATGTTTCCCAACTAATTCAACTATTTCATAAGTGATTCAGGAGTAATAATGCACATTATTTCCATGCGATTTCGATCCCTTAATGTCTCAATAAAAAAAAACGAAGGGTGATATCGTTCTCGCTAGTAAAAGAACGATCTAATCCTCGTTGTCCGGCACAATATTTGAGGGAAAATGGCGGTACCCTTTATAGGTGTCGTTTTCTTGAATTGTAGGTGTGGTTAGCTCCACTTTCCGACACCTACAACTCAAGAAAAAATCATCCCATCAGAACATTACATAAGAGATTCCCTCAGACCGTCCAAAGTTCTAAAAGTCGAAAAGTCTTAAATTTGTTCTACTCAAATTCGATTGGATTTTTCTCAGCCACACTCCTAGTGCGCTCATCGAGGAAAATTTTGAGATATACCCAAGGATGCAAGGAACGCTGGCTACATTACGACGCCGGAAACGCCACCGAGCCATTGCAACAGCCAGCGATACTCGGAGGAAAAGACAAATGCTACCTCTCTCGGCGGCAAAGAAACGTTCAACGGTGAGACAAGAGAACAAACGGTGAATAACTATCGCCTGCGGGCAAAAGTGAACGAAAAGAACGACTAGTACTATCCGACTGCGAATGAGAATCTCAAGTGGGACAGCTGAGACGCTGAAGAGGACAAAAAATTGGGCAATTTCTCCACGAAGCATCGATTTCTTAGCATTGAGTTGTGCCAAATTTCCTAGGAATGCAATAATTTTATGCGCGATGGGCAAAGATTTAGGACAATGGCGGGGGATTTTTACGGAGACCTGGACACGGGAAGAGCCTGAGTTCGAGGAGGCGCGGCTGTCCAGGCATTCGGCCAAGTTCAAACGGTGCGATAGTGATGAGGTCCCCCAAGGTTGAAGAGTTAACGAGGTCATTTATACCTCCGAAAACGTTTGTTGATACCCGCTAGAATATCGTAGAAGCAGGGCGGATAGTGCTTACAAGATCTGATTGATCACGAAGGGAGGTGACACGTAACCGGCTAACGAAAAGAGCTTCTACTTGTTCCAAATTGACTTATTTCATTTTAACCAGAGAACTGAAACACTGCTCACAAAACACGAAACACGAATGTATTAGATGATGAGAAAGAAGTATAAAAGACAAAGAAAAGGAAAAGTAAAGCGTAACAGATGAACAAAAAATGACTGACCCGATGTAACGAGACCGAGAGCAGCTGCCAGCTGGTGCAACCCACCGACATCTGAAAGCAACTGGAGTTCGTAAGTCTTTCCATCAAACATGCAACATTTGATGAGAAGGAAGAAGAAGCAAAAGAGAATTAATATATTGTGTGGGTGCCGATTCTGTATAAAGTTTGTTCAACCCTCTTCTGCAGCTGAATCATAGTTCAAGTAATAAATAACATCTTTGCTGATGATATAACGGGTTCTGCAGAGTTGTGAATGAAATAGATGGAAGTCAGTTGAACCAGGGTTGAGTATTCCTGAACTGAGAGATAACTTCGCAACTATGAGCTACATTTTTTTCTTCAATTTTTATTGTCTTGCGGAGGCGCGGGTGCTTTCTTGCACACGTTACATCGTTTTCGAATGCAACATACTTCACATTTCGTCAAGGTAGATAGGAAAAGATTCCAGTGATGACACAACAATGGTCAATACAAATCAATAACCGATGTTTTTTCTTACCTCTGTTTTCGCTTCATTTCCTTTGATTTCTTTAGCGATTCATTTTTATGTTTATATTTATACCAATCGAATTTCGGACCTTTGAGAAGAACAAATAAATATCATGAATAAAAAAAACTGAATGTGGCATTGGCTTATCGCGATCTTAATCAACTACAGCCGTCTCTTGCAGAATCTCAAGATAAACACAAATGAGAAATTACTCCAAAAACCTAACATTACTATGTGGGTACACAGATGGAAAGAAGCACCGTGGAAGCTGCAGAAAACATTTCCAGGAAGGAACTACGAGAACACATTTGTGTAGTCCACACATAGTCGACTGTTATTTGTTAGCCAGGTGAGTTAATCATGCGGAACAACATATATTCTACGAAAACATTTGTATACGAACCACAAGCCCGACACGCTTTTGAAAATTCACATCTGCATACCTAACGAATGAAAAAAGCATTAATTCTTACTGCGAGTTGAGAACTAAGCACTTCAACCACGCTGTACAAGCACAGCAAAATAAACGTAATATGACAAACCACTTCCCTATCGCCATGTACAACAGGACAAAACGAAATGAGCGAGTAAATTAAAACTCAATGGTAAAGAAGTAAACTCGGAACAATGCTCCACAAGAGTCATGGTTTCGCAAAAGACCGGCTACAATTGCATACCGCTGTGTAATTCTTACTTCTTGACTGTTTAGTAAATAATTTTGCTTATTTATAAACACTTAGATGACAATGACAGAGTATGGTCATAGAACCCACGTAGACAAGACTCACAGAAAAGCTCTCTACTTTTTCAAATAACTTGAGAGCCGTGGCTTGTGATTGGAGAACATTTGGTGCAAGGAATGGCAACATGTTCCTACAGTTATACAGTACTTCAAGTAGTCATAAAAATGTGAACATGGAAATAGAATATGTAACCAAAGCCTGTACAGATCGTCACAGCCGTCAAAAATATTAAAAACTGCAAACGCAAAGAATGTTTTTTAAATTCAGCATGAAACGATCGAAGTGTAAACTTGACAAAGTAGTGCAAGCTACTGCCACAAAGGCGTGGTTGAAAATAAGTTCAGAACAGAGCCCCTACTGCCACACAACTATCCATCTCACTTGAGAAACGATTCCGTGAGAAGTGATAAGAAAAAAGAGAGAAAACGGGAAGGAAGATAGGGTGTGATCCTTCCTAATGAACCAGCTAGGACTAACCTAAGTTAGCTGCAAGGTTGGGCAACGCTTTCAACAGCGTAACTTCTCAAATCAGACAAATGAGTTCTGCAAAAACACCTAACGTGACATGACAAGGAACGAAATGTTAAGTTAGTATCAATACAGCAAGGACAGCAGCCAGAGAAAAGCAAGTGCACTTGTGTGGGGTAGCAACGAGGCTACAACCTCCTCCTAGCGATGCTAAATGATGAGTTCTGCGCTCAGAGCTGATGGCTTAGGAGAACTACAGCTAGAACAACAAGTGGCGGGCCATCCAATACTAGCACATAAACAGGAAAACATAATAATCGAGGACCAAATGGTAATAGAAATCGATGGACCGCAGTAGATTCGCAGTGAAAGCAGTTCAATTAATCAAAGTCGAACAAAATGCAATCTTTCCAAAGTCCAACGAACAGAACAGTCGTCCTGGTAGTTGGTGTTCAGCTGGTCAACGACCTCCACTCCGCTCGAAATGAATCTCATTGGAGCACCTTTCAAATTGGCTATTACAAACCGCTGCAACAGCGCTTTGTAAAGGGATTTGCAATCTTCAGTAGCAATGCAGAAAACCGACACTGCAGACTGACTGAGCAGGCGAACGTGAAGCTTTACTATGAACGCAACTTTTCTTTTTTGTGGAAGGACACTTTAACAAATGCGAGTACGCTTACATACCACATACGTACTAGATTATTTAAACAAGTTTCATGCAGGCATATTATTAGTAAACTATTTATTAGTATTAGTAACTTTGCACTGTATGGCAGTGGACAAGCAGTGTACTGAAAATGGGTATGGAGGAATTAATATCTTCAGCTTTGATTCTAACTCTATTACTTGCTGTGAGCTCCCGGCTTCCAAAGCAACTCTAAGGCACAAGTTACTAAAGCAGCGTCTACTCAATACTATTGAAACAATAACACTGAGAGGTATCGTTGGACAGAGTAGGCAGAAGGTTTGCTTTTTTTCTCAACAGGACCTCTTTTCGAACAGTTGACATTTCGAGTAACTGTATATTTCAGATTTCTACGAATACTCGATATCTCAAATAAATACCCATTTTGGAGTCTTTTCAGGCGGACAGTATTGCGAGCGGCTTCAGTTTCACTCATTCGAAAATTGCCTCGATGTGATGGTCGAATCGAATAGCTAGTAAAGGGCTCAAAAATGCTTCTGATGGAGAGCATAAACACTGGAGAGCTTTAGAAACATGGTCAAGTGCACTTCGACACTTTGGAGAATTGTACAGCTAAAATGAGAAAAGTCCGTAATGATCACTCCATTACTGGGTAACTATGCTGTGCAACGCATCTGCATGGATGAGGTTCTACACCGAAAAAATAACGGCCAATCCAATGCTCCAGGTTCTGCAAGACGACCTACGTAATAAACATCATAAAGAAGAAAACTTCTGACGCCCCAGAGTGAATAATTTGCATACTAATGACATTTTTCAAAGGAAAACAATTGGAATGATGGTCTCGAGACTTTCCTGAGGGTTAATTGAGTAGATGATGCAAAATCTATACCCAAAAGTTGGCCGAATAGTGAGAGCTGTATGGCACAGCTTCATTAATAAGTAATTACATTGAACAAATCGCAGGAAACAAACATGCTTAAATAGCCACCTTGCATAGAATTTGGTAGAGAATAGAGAATTGTGGCGGAAGCTTTCTGCTTCTTGTGATTGGCAGTGCTACCGTCTAAAACTCGATTTCTTCCCGCAAAAGAATTTGGGGACCTGAGGGCACCACCCGAAATTAGATGACATCACCCTAAGAAAATTATGACTTTAATTAAATCTTCGTCGGAAGGGTTTGATGCTTGACAAAATTATGGTGATGCCAAACTGCAGTGCTACGAAAATTTCTGTTCTGGGTGGCAGTTAAAATTCTCTAAGCCGATAGGTTAAAAAAGAGCCAAGCTCATGTCTGCTGTGTGTCATGAGAACAGTTATTCCATTTCCACTACAACCGTGGAAGATAACAGGTTCATTTCAGCAAAACTGCACTGAAACCGCAGATAGATGAGATATGTAATTAAGAATAAGTGGTTTCCGGAAAGGCTTTTGCCGCAAACGCTTTAGTTCAAACGCCAAACTGCACAATACGAACTTCTCCCGTAATACGGATAGCAACACTTCGAGCCAAATTACTCGCACAATCCGAGACTAAAATTGAATACCTTATCCTTTTGGACAATTGGAAAAGGATATTTGACTGCGTTTATCCTTCTGCAGCACCGTGGTTTCACTGGCATAATACAGTACCGGCCAAAATTATTTAGCCTTTTGGAGCCTTCTCCATTTCCCTGATAACTTCACTTAGAGTAAAGTTTCGGAGCCCATATTTTCACGAATCTTGTAGACACTATCACGTAATAGAAAAGGAATGACACCGCACCATTTTGTTATCTGGTTTCCTTTAAACAAAATGATTACTTACAAAGGTCAAAATCTGAAATTCTGCAGCATCTACAAAAGATCATGGAGGGTTTCTATTGGCGCATTTTGGAAGAATTGGACTCCTTTCAATAGATTCGGCTAATATTTGGATGAATACGTGTGCATTCAGATCTTTGATCAAAGCATAGAAGCATAGTCGATTTGATTCCAGCAGTAAACCAACGTAAGAATTCCTGCCAAATTAGCTCATTACTGTTTGGTTACAATGTAAAGTCAGTCATGATGCACCCAGAAATCCATATCAAAAAAGGTACTTTCGTTTCATCCCCTGCAAGGCCTTACTCCACCAAAAGTTATGCAGGAAATTTCAAAAGGCTATATAATTTTGGCAGGTACTGTATATTTGTTATATCTGCATGTCAGCATCGTTTCAAAAAACAAGCAAGGATACTACTATGTATAATATAATAGAAGCTTGAGCCCTAGCAGATCGAAAAATGTTAAACTACCGGTATGTAAAGAGAGGAGTGGATATATGTTATTGCACAGTGTTTGATGGCTCACTTCCTTGAGGTGCTTAGATGTTTTTTGATGAGCCAATTGTATTATACTTAATAGAATTGAGTCTAGAATATTTTTAAATTTCACAGTCGCCTTCGAAACTTGGGAATTGGCCAAAAAAATTTCAGACAGACGTTAGGTGCAGATTTTGGATGCCGCCGGATGCACAACTTATTCAACTAGCAGTTTTTGCGTCATGCTGCGAAAAAAAATTTTCGACAACGGTTCTAGGTGGAATCAAGCATTGCTTCGTCTTTTGGATGCGATTACGAGACGTTCTCCAGATCAGACAAGAGATGGCTGTTCATGAGTACAGAATGAAGTTTGTCCAAACTCGGCTTCGATGACAGAGCCACAAACATTCCGAGAGTCACAAGCATATGAAGTAGCAGCAGTTTCTTCGCTCTCCTTCTCTTACGATGAATGTTCATCAGAAAGTGGTGGTAGTATTGAAAAGAGCAATTTAGCGCTTTGCGATTTAGCTATTCGGCTGAGCTCCCCTTATATGTAGAACTTGTGGATAAAACTGTCATCAGTACCCCCTTTTTCAAATGTGTTGCAAAGTCAACTGTTCCAGAGCGAAGGGTTTCTGAAGAATCAGGTCTTGACTCGCAAATAGTATAAACCTTCCTACATTCAACATAGAAAAAAGCAGGACGAAGCATGAATTTCTGACGAAGTCCTAGTTGAGGAAATTTTATACAATAGCGTATGGGCTCTCAATATCACAGTGTTTTTCGAAACCAGGTTCCTGGAATATGATACTCCTGGAGCTCACCGCACAAAAAAAACATAAACCACTTCCATTTTTTTAACGCAAATGTCATACTATGACTATGGCCAGACAATATGTTCCACCCAATATCCATGAATGGGACACTCCATTGGTGTATCAAACACATAATTGGAGAATTATCGTGACATGTCTTTCAAGAACGAATTAGCGTCAAATTCCCAAGAGCCTGTATGACAGTACCCAACATTCGATGGTTCATCACCCTTGCTTTTCCTAGTCTTTTTGAATTATTGAGAACCGCTCGACTCAGCAGAGTTACAGCGGCTTTCCTAGATGAATGGTTACATTACAATATCTCTAAGCCACTACGATTATAAAAACTTACATTAGAATTTTCTAAGCCTTCTGAAAAAAGGAGCCAAAACTTGTGAAAATGTGGAAACGTTCAAGAATGGCGCGGTCGTCAATAGGTCAGAGGCTACAATTGCTTGCGAGACCAAATCATGAACTGAATAACGAGCTGCTTCAATCGCCACCACTTTAAATCAATTAAGCATCGACATGTTTTGTGAGAGCTGAGTCGAAATGAAATTTTGTGAGCTTCGAATAAAGAAAACGAGGGGAAATTACAATGTGAGGACCTGAATACAAATTACCGAAGGGCACGAATAAGAAAAAGAAGAGCTTGTAGATAGATAGCAACAGTAAGCAAAAAAAATTGCTATGTTTTCATTCCATGCGTTCAGTAATCTTGTAAATAAGATATACTCGAAAGCCAATACAGTGCCCAATTTGTAGGGAAGGGCCTTTTGAGTATAACGAGTCAGCTTCCGAAACTTTGGAAAAGCAGCTCCGAAAAAAAGTTCGGTACAAGAGTCACTAAAAAAATATACAGATCAGTGGTGTTCACGTCGCTTCTGAAGACCACTTCTATCTCGAAGGGTACAAAGGGAAGAAGGCTACTCTAATCAATGTTCAAGAGCTTCAAGTGCTTAGCTAACCTGAAAGTTTGCCGAAGTTACTCTAACAAGATATAAAACAATCTTAAGTACTTGCAACAGCCCTCAATCACTTTCACGTACGGGTTTTTCATCAGACTGAACATGTTCTTACTACAACCGTTCTAGATTTCCGATTCATTGTTTGCAAATGACTTTATAGACGGCTCTTTGGGACGATACGATTAACAATGGGACGATAAGACTAGCACCTCACATTAATGACCATTAATGACATATCTTCAGCAAATCCCCCTTTTAAGTGAGAAACTCGAAACCTCTCGCAGGAGAAGAAAGGTAGCAATAAATGAGAAGGAATCGTTGAATGTTTTCATAAAAATAGAATCCAGAGACGCCAAATGCTCAACTCACGAGCTTCCACCTTTTCGCTAACTCGTGCTTGCTCTTCTTACTGCATATTTACATAGCAAAAAAAGATTATTGAAAGGCGAGAAAATATTGAAAAACGGAAGGCGCCTTCTCAGTGTAATCCGAGCGCGAGAGACAGTTGTTGTGGGCCAGCTAATAATATGAGCGAACGTTTCAAAAGTGGAAGAATTTGCTAGAGGGAATGATTATCGGGATTTGACCAGAAAACCACTACTTCATTGTATTAGACTAACTTTCTGTTAGAACTTGAGGAAGTACTGAGGAGCTTTCATTCAAAACAAAACAACACATGAAAAAAGCAGTTTGAAAAGCAAAGAAAAGAAAAAGCGGGTATGCGTCTAAGAAAAAACTGATCTATTTCAAATCGATATAAATTAGATAAAATAATTTAAGAGCCAAGTGGACTACGCACCTCTTCAAATTAAGACAAGGAACATATGAGAAAATTAATAACGGATGTGACCATCCAAATTCGACGAAAAGCGAAAGCAACGTACTTCATCTAGCTCGTCGGAAACAGGCGCCACCAATACTTCATCGGGAGCTGATGGCGGCAGAGAGCCATGCATCTGGAAAGCTGCCAGTTAGGCCACGCCCATCAAGGATCAAAATGTCTCATCGGAAGACAACGCAAAATAACATTCCATGGAAAATTTTCAAATTAACGAGGGAACATAGTTCAGGATATAACAACGAAGAAGCCTCCAGGAGTTGGACGAGTTCGATTAACGCTATAATTGGAAAGGAGGAGAAAATTTAGCAAATATGGAATTTAGAGCAAATAATCCACAATGTATGAATCCTGACAATTTTTTCAAACCGTCCTTTTTAGCAGGACATCCAACAGAAGTATGAGATGCATGAAGAAATTAAATATGAAAAAAAAACCTTGCTCCATGCCTACAGATGATTATGATGAGACACATGCGTGCAGAACAAGATTACATTCTCAAGTTTTGCTAGAAAATGAGAAGTAAAAATCTAACATCGATACTGAAACTTGTTTTTCTACATTTTGGAACATCTTTATGATGTACCAAACAAAAAACATTCAGAGACAACAGATTTCAAAGAGCAATGCCTAAGTGTCAAACAACAAGTACTTCACTTTCATTTCTGGACGTTTAGCGAAGAAAAAGAAAGAATTGGTGGAAAAAAGAGAGATTGAACGACAGTGGTGCGAAATAATAACTACTACGATAACCTTGCCAATCTTCGACAGCTGGAAAACAAACAATATATCAGAGCAAATGAACATTTTATGATGAAAAATCTCGAAATTTCCGGAAAGAAAATGTGGATATGCTCTCCTGAGATAGCTTGGAGAAAATTCGTCAAACAAAAACTGTGAAAACTCGAAAATAGACGAGGGACATGGAGTTAATGACACCTGTAACCTCAACTGCAGTAGTTGTGTTTGCATACTCGGACATGTACAAAACATGTGAAGTATCGCCTGCGTTTACTCAAGGACGTGGCGAAAAACGGAAAATAATAGAAACCGAGCGTCATGTGGTGATACGTTGAGATAATGATCGCCGGCTGTGTTCGACCCTTTCCGTCGACCAGCGGACGGATTATAGCCGCAAGAGAAGGGCAGAATTAATTACAAATATTCATTATTCACTATCCAGCTTTGTTTCAGTATTAAAGAGCGAGTATTTTTCTCTGCTTGTTTCAATATTCAACTGGACAGAAACAACTACAAAATGTTTGCTTGAAAAAGGGAAGGAGAAAAAATACCGTTCTCAAAAATCCAATGAATCAAGGATTCTGACCAAAATAATGGTTATAACCGAAGCGAATGAAGCCGTCGACCGCGTGATATGTCGCCATTTCTTCGGAAAGCTTACGTGTCTCCTTGCGTACTATTTGAGAGATCCCATTCAACATGAGGCAATTATATTAAAAGTGGTTGCTAAACTAGACGTCACAATTACATAAGAGGCAATAAAAACGGTCGCAATTGAAGGCAAATGACGTCATGAACAGCAGACCAGTTGTAAGCAGCAATAGTCGTGCAACCCAATACGGGGAATAGGAAGCTTCCGACAAGCCAACAGATCTACAGCTCGTTTCAGAAACGACGATAGTTGAGTATTTGTGCCTATAAGCTGCATTTCTCGCCTGCCTCTCCGAATACGGCATTATTTCTCGTGTTCCCTCCTTCTCTCATATATTCACAATGTATGTTTCCCGGTGAAACACAATGCAGAGCCTTTCTGCTAGCAATCTTGAAAGGTATAAAATGCATGCATATGTGAAGGCTAAAAACAGATGTATAATATTCATGTTTACTCATTTTCTTGATATGAACATCAGATACCGCGCATGAATTGGAATCGAAAAGCAATAGGAAAAAAAGAGAATAGGATTTGAATGTTAGAATCATTAGTCACAGTAATTACAAGTTTGACTCATAGGACGCGGAACAGATGACATCATTTTCGATGACATTCGTTGCCATTCTTCTTTGTCTATTATCAAATTCCAGTCAGTTTCACTGAAATTGAAAAGAATTAACAGGTAAGGATTCGCCTAAACTCCCTCCTGAATGCTAACCTTTGCTCCGTGGATAGATTCATTATTAGGAATGAAATGAATACGTGGGACAATGTGAAATGAGTGGGATATTTGAAACAATACTGATGTCCATGCACAGTTTTATTCTCGGGTTGAAGAAAAATCACCAGTCCGGAAGGACGGATGTGAGAGAAGTTTTTGCCCTAGTGATGTAGGCACTACATATTTATGGCGCACTTCAGAGCCTTATACAAATTATGTGTTAGACAAGGCTGAAAACCGAAAACAGAGAAAACTCCAACGCTTTCTAAGCAGTTTGCAGATTCCAATGAGGAGAAATTCCAGGCAAGGGATATCACCTAACAAAGGGAATGAAACTTTTTTTGAATGTCATTGGCTCCTCAAAGACGTGTGGATATTGACACATTGAACTTGCTGCATCATCAACTATTATCAAAGGTCACGAAGTAACAGACTTTGATACTATAACAAAGAAAATTTCTGCCCTACAATTTCAGGGATTCATTAAGAGTTAGCCATGCAAATCACTGATGGTTAACGTCATCCTTTAGACTAGTAATGTTAGGAGACGGAGGTCGTGAGACTTGGCCTGCCAACCTGGTTTTGCTCGAGGCGTTCATGAATCCTGGCCATGTACATAGTTCCCTCCTAAGATGCAACTAACTCTCCTTGCTGCACATTTGTCGGCATTCAGAATGCTGCAAGGCGCCCGCAAATGACTGAGGCAAATCTTATGAGCCAAGAAAAACTCGCCGCTGCCGGATATAGTGCAGCGGGCAATTCGTTATAGAATACATCGCCCAACAGAGGCCCTTTCCAGATTCTCTTCTTAAGAAAGTTTCGTTGTAAAAGCCTGTCGTTAACCTCACTCAACCGAAACGACATGAGATCCATCTTTTTTACTGAACAGACAGCCCTTCTCCACAATCATGTCATTATTACACAAGCAAGCGGCCGTACTCCGGGGTCCAGCAAGTGGTCTTTCAATGCGAGACTACGCCACCAATGGCTTTGGTAAAACAAGAGGCTCGTATCGCCTCATCGCCCACGCTTCCTTCTTTTCAAAGGCAAACAGCGCCTGAGATATGTCATATCGGTTTCCGTTTAGCCTTCTTCTCTCCTCTGCGGACATTCCACCAGTTAGCGTGGTCCCGGGGGACGGTCGCGCGGTTCGCCCAACACTCTTCAAGACATTGGCCGAATTACAGCGAGCTGAGGAGGCTTCCTCGGGATAATTGGGATGTGAGGCCGAGTTAGCGCTAGTTGTCATCAACTAGCTACTAAACAAAAATGGCAGCACAAAGCGGATGAATGAAGGGTGGAAAGCACTAGTTCGGACTCATAAACTCTGAGAGAATCCAGGTAGTAGTAAATTGCTGTTTCGAGCAATTCTCGAAAGGGAAGCATAGTTGAGTAACAAGCTGGTCAAATAAGAAACGAAGAAATCAAGACCTTGCATCTTCACCATCCTGCTTTTGAAGGAACCACCAACGCCATTCACAAAAAGAAAATTAACAGAAATGATGTCCTAACATGACTTCTCAGTTATGGTCGAAAATTGCGTTGGAAAACACACTGAAGTTAACTCATCACCGATCAAAAACTGGTAAGCAAAGTGCAAACGAGATTGGCAATTTCGGGCAGGTATATAGTTAGTGCCGGTAGCGAGGAACTATATGGAAGATGTACTTTCTGACCAAGTTTACTTCGTTAAGAGAATTTCGCATGGAGCCAATTAAACTTCCCGTAGTGCACACAATGAATGACATGTCGAAACCCATGGAAACCTAACCCAATGTCCCAACAAGGGAAGGGCACGTAATTCGTAGCTCAGTCATTCGTAGCGAAATTCTGCTATATGGAATACATAGCGCTGATCACAAATCCGCTTTCCTTATCTGTCGCGGTGCTCTTTGTGAAGAATTCCGTGGCATGTCTTCGAAATGCCGGAGGTGTCCAAATCTGGCTTTCGAGCGGTGTCAGACCTACTGATGACAAAGAGTCATCCTTGCCAGTGGCGGAAGGAATTTTTGAAACTACTTCATAAAATAAACGAAAATAATTTATAAGATTACACTTTATTGCTTATTGTTAATATTACCTTTGAAATATATTTTTTATTATTACCTTAGCAATACCTGTTACTCATCATTCAATATTAAAACTAATATTTTTAGTAATTTTATTATTCCATCTGGGTAGCGAAGTTGCCACTTTTTCCCACCCCTCCTCTGACTAGCAGTGGAAATATGACCCTCTCCACCCTCGCTTCTGCGTACAAAGTCCCATCCTTTTCGAATTTGAATTAACAAGGTTGATAAGTATAAATCAAACTTTTGGACCAATCGACACCTTCAAAACAACTTTTCTGAGTTTCACATCCTTATTATTTCATGTTCAGCGTAACCAGCCTTCGGACTCGCTCACCCTTCCACAATGATCCCTCGCTTTTGACATGAATTTTTATCATTCCCGTGCTTTTCCGATATTCGACGACAGGTGAAACTTCAAGAACGAAAAAAGATAGTCACATCACAGTCAAGTTTGTGAAAAAAAAGTGTACATACTAAATATGCAATGTGTTACTAGGTCCAATCCAAAACAAGAGCCGAATCGGCATCGGAATTGGGAAACGCATTATCTTTCAATTTGCCCTTAAACTAGAAATAAATGTAGGAATCGTTGTAAGGAAACACTGAGTCGTTTTGTCGCTGTAGAACAACATGAAAACAGATTAAATAGAAAGAATAAACAAACTATTCTATATAAAGGGAGAACATCATCCTGGACTAAGAGAACATCATCACGAACTTGTGGGAAAATCACACGAAACTACTAAGATTGGCTGGACTGGCTGGCTATAACGCCGAACGAAAACTCTGTGGAACACCTCAACACCGAACACAAAGACCCTCACTGGCTCGTTTGTGGGAGTCCTCTTTCTATCCAAGTTAGCAAACATAACGGGTGTGAAGTGGTGGGATGGCAAACGGTCATATGGTCTTTGTAAATGGGGAGGTGTGAGGCCGGTTGATTCCTGCCGCTTTGGATTAGTGCAGGGAATCATTTAAGCCGTAAAAATCTCTTCGCGAAACTTAGGAATTTATGCGAAGCGACATGAAATCGCGACTGAGAACAGGTTGCCTAGGCATCTGCAGGTAAAAAGATGCGAACGGCACCGCTATGTTGCACTTAGTAGCGGAAGAATGCACCGAAGTCGTAAGAAAAACACATATTTTGCCTGACACCCAATAATTGACCAAACAAGCGTGAAGAAGCCGCCAAAACTTGGCAAAGCACAGATTGTGGTGCATATATGTGAAAAGCACGACCAAAAGAGTGAAAAAATAGACATACAGTGCACTGATTTTCCAGAGGAAGTAGTCTCCCTGGAAAGGATCCGAAAAACCTTCGAATACACTTCACGGAATACATAAGAAAAATTCAGCCCATTTTTGATTTTTACTGTTAAGACTTCAAAAATATTCACTTCTCACTTTGCAAATTCAAACTTTTATTCTTCTAAAATCTTTATGAACTTTATTCTTAAGAACTTCGCTTTCTTGGATTATATACCACTTTTCTCTCACATACCCCCCCTCCCACCGAGTGCGACAGCCACTGATACAGTGTTCAGAAGCGATAAGCATAAATGAAGCAATGAATCCTATTTTCTATTAAATAAATAGATTACGCATAGAACAATTGCTATAAAATCGATGAGAACTGATCCAAAAGCACAGCGTTTTCCAATCAAAAATGTCCCTAGCTTCATGTCGGAGTTTTTTTCCGGATGACTGATGAGGAAGCAGGTGAAAAGAAATGCATAACGACACATTATCCTTCTGACAGAAACAATTATGTATTAGCTCTGCTTTGTATTAGCATCTACAATGGCAAAGGTGAGGACATTTTGAGTTCAACGTTCATGAGCTAAGTATGAACTGTATCAGACCAGGAGCCTACAATATTCAGTGCTCGACTCCTCGCTAGTGCGAGGAGAAGTTACAGAAGAAATGGAATTCCTCATTTTTTTCAAAGGGGATCCGCAATTGGTTTCCAGTTAGCTATTAGGTAACTAGTAGTTCTATTCAAATCGTGATTCTCAAAGTTCTCCCTCGCTCAAGACAGGACGATAATTCCCAACCTCCGATTTCTTCCAGACAAAAGCAACTTAAGATCTGTAACCAGAACAAAAATGTGACGATAATCGAGGATATTACATACAGTTGATCATATAAGGAACTGAACGGCGATCACGTCAACCAAACCCGAAAACGACAGGATATCCATCGAACAAGGCTCAGACGGCAAAGAGTGGATGCTAATCAGATCGTCACCAAATTGTGTTCCACCTTTATTCACTGAGCGGATGGAGCCTTTTCCATTTCATGTTCGGTTCAACCCTTCAGCAGAGTGTAAACACGGAAAGCAACTTAAGGTTTGAAAAAAAGAAAAAAATTAGCAATTTTAGGCAAAAAAAGTTCCAACTTCTGAAACTCCTCTTGCAGCGCTACTCTTTCGTCTACAGCTTGTGTAGTATCGAGGGATCTTCTCGTGGAAGAAGTAGAGGTGAAATGTGAGAATAACTTCGATTCCTCGCTGCAATGCGCAAAGAAATTAAAAAAAAGTGCGCAAGTGCCAGCCACTGGCAACAAAAGAAACCGGCAACCCATGTATCTTCGAACTTGCTAACTGAAAATGAAAACCGAGAAAAAAAGCGCAACTTCCTCTCCCCTCAATGTGAACTTCGACATTCACTTGTAATACCATTCTTGCCTAGTATGAATCTCGTTCATGATATCTTTCGAATTTAACAATTTCAGCACACAAGCGTCTTGCACTTGCACAGTTTTTGGCTATCAGCCAACAAACACGTATGGACGAACGCATATACCTTTCTCAGTTTTAAAATGGTGATATAGGACTTATAGTAGTGATAGTTTCAAAGAAGCATATCAATTGTAGAAAGTCTGAGGACCGTAGACGATGAATAGTTAACGACCTGTTCAGGGAAACTCAAAGAAATATACTTCATATTAGATGCGAGCGTTCGACTTCCTTGCGTCTATATGATGAAAGATACGCCCAGTATACCTTACGGCTATTCACGGCGGCCTAGCGGGCTTTTCATTCAAGGTTTGCATGCTGCGTTGACCGATCTTCATAGAAAATTCTCTGCTGAAGGATGTGCGTGTGACGCACGATAACGCATGCTCTATACATATACTTGGGTAAGACTGCTGAGCTTTAGAACAGCAAAGAAAGTAGTAGAAAAATCAGAATGAAGATAACTAAGAACTAATCCTTCATAGATAAATGCCTGTATTTGCTGATATTAAATCTAACAGATTTTCAACAATAGTCATGAACGAATAGAGAGAATTCGATTGTTCGACCTCGAATAAGTGAAATTTTCGATCGGTCAAACAAAAGCCAAGCAATAGAGCGATGCAGAAAAACGAAAGGAGCAGAGCTTTCTCCTAAACTAACAAATCTGAGAAAATAACTAAATTAGTCTTCGTTCGGTCCGAAGTACTTTGTGACGCGAATGAGTAGGCTTTATATGCCTAGACCAAAGATAACCTCGTCAACAACAGTAGAACTGTATGCAGTGCTCACTCAATCCATCTAGGCCAGGGTTTGAAAAGCAATAGGTACAACTATTATTCAAATTATACAAAATGTTCCACACCTGTAAGAGGTAATGAAGCGCATATTATTTTACAGAGCTGGTTACCTTGCATTATGAAAAAACAGAACTAGGGCAGAGTCGCATGGTATGTTCTGTTGGAAAAATTCTATAAATTTATCGAAGAAGAAAAAACAATTATTGAAGTAATTGAAGGATGTGGATAAAGCCAAGTAAAACGCGGTATGCGAATAAAATTCAACAACGCCTGTTCAGAGGCTCGGAGGGATTGTAGAGCGAGGGTCTTAGGAGGCGTGAGAGAGAACAAAGCCGTGGACATCCGCCACCACAAATCATTTAATGGAGACACTGACGACGCTGATGGTGCGACTTTCCGAAATCGAGCAAGCCGCCGACAGCGTTTTTCAACGCAGCTAGCAACGAAGATGAGTCAAGCAACAAGGGTGGTACGCGCGACGAATAGCACTGTCGAGCGTGACCAATGACTATATACTACATGACAATCGATCTCGTCTCAAAGACGTCAATATCCCTGAGAATTGGCTAGTGGAGATGCTGAAACAACGAACACAAGCGGGGAATTTCATTTTTTTGAATGAAAATCGATAGGTTTTCCTATCCTTTTTTAGTCTATCAGCAGCATCTGAGCGTGTGAACGAGAGATGTCGTCAGCCCAGTGAGACATCAGCGATCATTCCGGAAAAAGAAGCAGCAGTTTCGATTGAGGACGCTAAGCTGGTTTATCGGTTTCTTCAAGCGCCAGCGTTACCAAATGGGTGCGGCGTCAGGATGTAGGAGGATTAGCCTTTTGGACTAGCCAAGGATTGCGAAACGAATATGGAATTGTCTGGAAGACGCAGCAGTCGCCCCCGGCTCTGAAACTAATTTCTAGAATTTCTGCCTTTTTCGCAACATCGGCACAACAACTCAGACAAAGTATCGCACACATGCGTAGGAGTACTGCAGGGCACCCGGAGGGCTTGGTCAGGAGACCCGGTCTGTTACAGACCGCAAGTCCCGATACAGTCCTCCGCAAGTCCCGATTCCCTCCTCCGCATGTCCCGAATGGGGGTTTTTGAACAAAACTTATCACCCCCCCCCCCACTACCGAGCGAGGATTCCGAACTGACCTACCGATCATTTACCATTGCTCTTCGATTGCTTCACAGTCCGCCGCTTTACCTCTGCTCTATCCGTGCCCACAGCCGAGGGACTACTCTAGACATCCACTAATGTTTTTATCACACTGCATTGCCAAGAGAAGGGAATGTTACAGATCTCTATCTACCCAATCACTACCAAACGTTGAATACATAACTCCCATGAGCCTGTGGAGATTTTGGCACCCTTTCCGCCAAGGACTGTGGACTGCTCTACCCTTCACACCGATTTCATTGATTTTTGCTTAATGTTGTCCTGAAATTGATGATGGCATGTCTATTGTTGTTCGATACGGTATGTTTATTTTGTTTGATACGGTAAACACAAATATATCTACAGTTTCGTATAAAATTATAGGTTAAACCATTCATTTTACGTTGTTTGTTTTACGTTCATTGTTTTACGTTTCTGATCGGGGTGAGTACGGGAGTACGTGCCCACTGAGGTTTTCTGATCACGAACATGACGAAAATTTTGCGGCAAAATATCGGCTCAGTGACCGTCTACTATTTTTTTATTCAAACTAATTTTTAACTCTCATTGAAGAGTGGGTCAGTGAGGAAATGTGCATTATATGCATGAAACGTCCACCCAATTTCAAATAGTATGATCCCATACGATGTAATGTCTCATGAAACCCATGGAAATCTACCTTGAAAAATTGCAGAGACGAGCAACTCCACGCTGGTTTCGTGGGCTTAGCCACCTTATGGCATATCTATGGCCTTGAAGACTAAACAACAGTATCACTAAGGGTATTCCCCCAGTGGTGCATAATTGCGGCAGGTTTCGATTTGTACGTTAATATAGAGAAAATCTTTCTGATTGCAAAAGTGCGCAATTTTCGACGTTATAGAAAAGTATTAGAAAGCTTCAGCTCTCGTTTTCCTCAAGCAGCACTGGCTTCCTGGTCAGGCTACAGTTCACATCTGTAATCTGATCAGGCGTAACCCATAGCCTGGTCCGGGAACAGCGAGGCCTGGAGTCCGTATAGGCAACAGTGGACTCAACTCAACTGAGGTTTGAGTCAGTTCTGGTGTTGACCCTTCATTTCTCCAGGCAACATAAAGAAGTGGTGATTCAGCAGTAGACCCTTAAAAACAGGGTCACCCTTTTTGAGGTCTGTTATGTATACCATCGTTCACGCCAGCTCACATTGACTTTCTCACCATAAAAATCTCAAAAACGATTTCTGAGGTAAGACTTTGTTGCTGTTAGGACACACAGTGTTAAAAGCGCTATATTCTGTGGCAGGAACCAAAATAGATGCTTCTATGAGTAGGAAGTCCACTCAAATTGTAAAAGAGACATTTCAGAGAACTAAACAATGAATGCCGTTTTTGCAGTGAATATGACAATAAGAAACTCAACAAACATTACCATAGGAGAGAATTCCAGAGTAATTATGACTATAAAAAACGTATTATACGTTATTATAGGAGAAGGATGGAGTGCAGGGCAACAAATAGTGGGAAAATAGGCAGAACTCACAGCTCTGTGACGTCTGACCTCGGGGGGTTCTCGGATTACCTGCCATGTTCCTCCGCACCCATCCGAGACTTTTATCAAAGTTCGGGGGTATGTCGCACCCCCGAATACATCCTCCGCAAGTCCCGGTGGTTTTTCGGGCTTAGATCGCACCCCTCGACTACCTCCTCCGCATATCCCGAAGCAGGCGGTCACTGCATGACCAATGGACTTCCTTAAGAAATGAGGGCCATCGTCCTCCGCATGTCCTGACATCTTTGTCTGAGTATGTAATTACGTTTGGCTTATCAATAAAACCTCGTATACTCCAACAAAAACGGTGAAAAGAGTAGGAAATTGTGGAAGGTGAAGTAAAATGAGAAACTCAAAAAATAACTACACGAAACAATGAAAAAGAAAATGTCAAGTGAAGATGACAAACAGTATCAAAACTTCAATTCCAGCACAGCAGAGAATAAACCAGTCTGGCCGAATAATAAAAAAAAAGAATAAAATGTAAGAACAGGAAATCCTCAGGAATGCTCAAAACCAGTCATGAGTTTCTGCTGAGAGAAAAAGGGTAAGGAGTGAAACAATGGGAGAAATACGAAGTATCTAGTGCACTGGGTAAACCTCAGGATATTTGAAATGTATCTTTAAAGAAAAGAAAACTAAAAAGAATATAAATTCATAGTCTGTTCCACTCTGGTAGTAGTTATAGAGATTCCAGAGAGAAAAAGAGCGTGACAAAGTGCACGGTAATTGGAGAGAGAGTGTGCAGAAAGGCAGGCAATGTGCATGAAGACTTAACTAACATTGCTCCGGAAACAGACTATACGTAAGGACTCAAGGAAGAATATTCTAGGAAGTCGTTCTCTCAATTCCACTTTCGTTTTTTCCCACCTTGGATAAATTACCGACTTTTGCGGAAGCAATCAGCGCTCAATGATGACAGATCCCCAGAGCGTGTGATGGATATGCAGGTGATTCATGTTTTCCTGCTATAAAAAAGCGGTGTCCCGTCAGGGATGTTTTCAGGGATGAAATTTTCAGCTGACGCAATATCCAGATCTCTACAGGATTATTGGAAGTTACTGTTCTCAGAGCTACAGCTTTTGGTAATACCAGCACTGGGAATGCGCTATATTATATCGCATACTAAAACAGAAAGCATTTGAGAGAAGGGAAAGGAAAAAGGGCTCGGTTTGAGCTAGGTAACACAG
Organism: Ancylostoma caninum; assembly: GCA_037903475.1. Lineage (NCBI taxonomy): Eukaryota > Metazoa > Nematoda > Chromadorea > Rhabditida > Ancylostomatidae > Ancylostoma > Ancylostoma caninum. Next base: position 270,458 of record JBAJFG010000031.1, read on the forward strand.
AATTCAGTTGAAAAAAAAAACGTGAGAGGTGAAAAAGCAAGAAAAGAACCAGCGCTGCCTCAACATATGAGGTTCCAGAAAACTGGAGGAATTAGAAGATATGAGAAACTGAAGGCTCAGGCAAGCAAAAATTATTTACCACTATTTTGAATGGAAGAAATAGTAGAACTATTCCCCAATTTGAAGAATTGGACAGAAGAAAACAGGGCAAAGATAACAAATAACAAAAAAGAAGGGAACAAAGTAGATCAGACAATAACGGACATTGGATTTAAAAGAAAGATGGAGAATAAATTTGCCTGAAGACAAATCTGTGTTGAAACGAAAGCCACGGAATCGCATAAGCACCAGCATTCCATTCCAGAATCAAATGGAACGAAAAAAGCAAGCGCCCGATCATTGAGAGAGGATTTGTTACTTCAGCGGAAATGAATATGGAAAAGTGAGGTTAGAAACTATGAACGTTGTCATGAATAAAGTTTAGCAACATAAATTCTAAACAAAAGATTTAAGTGAGAACAAAGAACAGCTAGGAGAGAAGTGAAGAGGTGATAATCAACCAATAAAAGAGGCAAAAAAAGATAGATTGTGTTGCAAAGCTCGATCAGATCAGAAATCAACACTGGCTTGGCTCGAAGCAAAGCCTGCAACACCAATGAAATCCAGTTAAAAAGAAGCACCACTTCAGAACATTGGGAACAAAAACAATATGAGAAAGCAGCGGATCCACGCTGCGCAGAAAACTACCGTGAACGAATGCAAACAATGAGGCGATCGGGCCTTGCCCATCCACCGAAACTCATGCGAGGCACACGAACGAACGCAAATAGCCCATGCGATGCGCACCATGGGGACGAGATCATGGATTATCACGAAAACTGGATACCCCGTGGACTTGTCCCACTCATCCCAGCCAACCCAACTTGTCGCACACTGGCACCATTCCTCTGAATGACGCCATGGGAAACAGGGGAATAACATACGGAGAAATGCGGAACCAATTTTTGAGAAGCAACAGAACAAAGTTTTCCGTTCTTAGACGAATTCCTGGCAAAAAAAGCGAGACCGGCCATGTTAGAAGAAAGCGAAAGAAATTAGATCGAGATGACCTTGTTATGGGAGGTCCGTCACATCGATTGGAAACAGAACGCGTACGCCAAACGACAAAGCCGTCAAAGCGCTTCCTTAGGTTCCACTCAAGTCGTACGCTGAAACATGCCCTGGACAGAAGAAGAAAGACGAGAGTACGTAGTAAAAGAACTGTGAATGGAATAGAACTACAACACGATACAACAGCCACGAAGCAGGTTTCTAGCGATGGTTTCGAATTGAAGTGCTAATTGAAAAAAAGATGTGATATGTACAAGAAGCATTGAATGTGATGTAAGCAAGTGCTGCAGCTCATCAACAAAAATGAGGAAGACAGAGGCAAAGCAAAATGCTGAAGTAAAAAGATCATAAAAGATCATGTGATATGTACAAGAAGCCCTTGCTTACATGCAAAGAAAAAACGTGCAGCAAAGCAAAATGCTGAAGTAAAACCAAAGGCAAAACGAGGAGCAAAGCAAGGAAAAACTCATGGAATGGGCAGAAACGTGACTAAATTGATGGCAAACGAGTTACTTCAAACTATTTGCTACTTAAGTGTGTCAACTTTGCATGAAAAGTAAACAAAAAGTGAACGAGAAAGTCTGACAATCGCTATCATTGTATGATTCCAACGAATTTAGTTCAACTGCCAAACTTATCTGCGTAGTAATTGCAAATAAGTCCAAAAAGGAAAACTTTCTGGAAGCAAAATGTAAAGAAAGTATTGGTGCGAATAAAAAGAGCGCATTGAATTCGAGAACCAACTGACTTCTCTCGCATTTGGTACTTATCAAACGAATGCAACACATAATAGAATCTATAGAGCATAAGTTAGAAAACAGGGCTGTTAACGGTGAGTATAAAAGAACAAAATGAGTAGATTAAACAAAAGAGGTGGAGAAGGGAAAAGAGAATATGAAGCAGGAATTTTCCAAAAAATAAGTGACAATTCACGGCAATAATAGCAGTAAGTGCATGAAACATACCATGTCGAAGGATGAACTACAACGTGAGAAAGCTGGTTGAAACCGCAAAACCGCCGCTCAAACTTAACTTAAAAGTGAAAACGCCCCCTAGCAAACACACAGGTAAGCTAGCAGTCCTATCTGAACATCCACCGCAATTGAGTAAACAGATCAGCTCACATTTGCTTCTTTGACGCTCATAAACAATCAACAAATCGGAAAATAAACAAGCCGCTCTCGAATATTGGCAAGATGCCGAGGTGCGGCGGCCACTTTCCGTACGGGACCACCGCGCAGAGAAACGCGCAGGTCCTTCATTATGTACTGCGCCAGGGTTGACGCTAGGTGGATTGTGGTGTTATGCACTCCGTTTGGTGCAAGTCCTGATGCATCGCTATTCGCTAAGAATACGGACGCTTTGAAGGGAAGCTATAATGGACAGTACCATTACGCCTTCGAAAACACCTTAAAGGTCGCGAGAAGCGTACACTATCTCCACCACGGATCTTTTTTATGGAGAGATCTTAAAATTGATCACAACCTTAAACTGAGTCAAAAAAAACTGCGCTCGTTACAGAGCTTGCCGCCGGAAAGGATCCACGGTTTCCTGGATTTTGAGAGAATTGCTGTGTCACAAGTTTCGGCGAACATTTTTGTGACCTGGTACACATCGCGCCAACAATCATCATCGAGCACAATCGACTAGCAAGAAAATCTCATGGTTTCTCAACGGAAATCTTTTTCCATGGCCTGGGAACCATAATTGCCGTAGAGGTCGCCAAGGATATTGTGTGCTCCAGAGGACACTGGTTGCGGTGGCGTGAAGTCGCCAGCAGGAACCTTCTAGCGCCTTATTCTCTTGCAGTTACACGGTTCACGAGCAGGTCGAATAATGCCTCATGTGAAGATCGGTGGAGATTCGGCTTCAACCGTCGCCTCCCATGCGGACACGCCTTATTTTTCAAAACTAATGTTTTCATAATTTACCTAATTGCTAGGCACAGGCGTACCGTAAGAAAATAAAAGCTTTTGTGGTTTAAACCCAGTTTTTTCCTGTTTTGCTTGTCCAAATCCGATTGCATTAGTCAATTCCGATGCTCAGCTTGTTCGTCTAAAATTTATAATAAAACAAGAGAACCTAAAATATCTCAAAGACACCTAAATATCTCAAAGACACCACGTGTGGAGGAGTTGACTCTAGTAGCAAAACGATATTTCTCCTAATTACTTTTTTTTCAGTTCTAATATCAGATCCAAAATAAATTGAAAGTTTTAACCCTAGTAATGAATTTTTTGCGATCACATCTTAGTAAGTATTAAATAGTAAATAGTAAAGTAGATATGTATATATATATATATATATATATATATATATATATATATATATATATATATATATATATATATATATATATATATATATATATATATGTATCAGTGGCGGACGCAGAAAGTGGGCGGGAGGGGGGGCGTGGGAAGAAAAGTGGGGTCTCCGCCGTTTTGGGGACCCAGACGGAAAATAAAATTAATAATAATATTAATTATAATAATAAACAATAAATAAAAAATATATTAAAAATAATAATAAAAATAAACAATTAAAAATAAACTAACACAAGATTTTTATTTGTATTGTAAAGTAATTTCGAAAATTTGGCGACCCATTCTCGGGGGGCGCGCCGCGTCCGCCACTGATATGTATATACATATATAGGAAACTCCAAACGTACGCAGACAAGAGTCGAGATCGCGGTGTGGCTCTCATGGACAGAGACGCAGGCGCACCCTATGCTGAGCTCCCGTGACTCTGCCCAAGAAAGCCGCGCCGCGGTCCTAACTCTTGACTGCGTCCGTTTGGAGTTCTCTGTATATACATATATATGTATATACATGTACATATATTTATTTATTAGGTAATTTACTTTACCTTTAGTAGGTACTTTAGGTATTTTAGGTATTTCAGGTCATTTCAGGTAATCTTAGGAAATTTGTACATAATTTAGGTAATTTTAATATAATTTAGGTAATTTAGGTATACGGTAATTTTAGATGCTCGAACCAAGTTTTATAGAAACAGTACCTCAGAAGTCGCATACTGTATTATATTTGCTGTTCTTTCTTAAAGTTCAGCAGAGAGATCGCAGCATCCATCAACAGAATTGTTCTCGTATAAAATTTCTGATGTCAGCGTCAAATAAAGTTCTAAAAAAATGATAATTCAATAATTTCAATGAATTTTTTAAAATGAAATTTCCCTCCAGAAACTGCTTGCGCTGGTAGCAAACAAGAAGTGGAAATGAAGTCGGAACAAGTTTGTTATTTAGAGTTCTTGTCAATCCTTCTTCGATATCTGGTAGTTAGTGTTGAAATTTTCTATTAAGAAAACACTTCGGTAATAAAAATGGGATCGTTTGGATGTGAGTATAGTTTCAAACTTGGTTCCATGTTATTTGGTGATTTAGCTGGAAAGAACGAGCGTGAACGACAAAACAACTTGTCATAGGAACAGAAGGCCTATTTTAAATTTCAGGCTCCCAAACAATCTTTGCTGAGAATGACCAGCAGCATCAGTTTTAATTTTATTTTTTTATTGCAAATATTGTATGACTAAGGTGTAATTGTGGTGATTAACATTGGTTGCGTATTGAACCGAAAACAGTTACCCAACCTGTATTACCGAAGGCCGCACGCATAATTGAAGCTATTCAGGGTAAACGTATCAGCACCGGACAAATTTATCCGTCGTTCAGACCGGTCTTACGTCTGCCTAGGATAATCTTAATGATGTACCCAGACCCAGTCCTTCAAGTTGGTGGAGAGCTCGACGTCATTTCCAAGGGTAATTTTATATGTTTTGAGTCTTTACCACGAAAATTCAGGACTTGTTGTCAATGCATTTTGCCTTGGAATTGAAAACACAGCGGTAATATGTATACCTGTCTTATTGCCACAACTCTTTGTCCACTTTTCGCTCCGACATAATCTGTTCGTCTACGTGATCACTTTGACGTACGCTCGGTGCATTTGAGTCTACGTGGATAAACTATGACTGAATAGCAGTATAGCCAAGCCATAGTAACTTATACGGCCGGATAAAGTGTATTAGATACGAGTTCAGGTGAACAGTGAGTGGAATTTTCCATTCAATGCTACTCCGATCATACATGTTCATGTATGTACATATCTTGTATCTTGGTGATGCCACATCACACCAGCTTGTACAAGTTACGTATTATTTACTATTTGCGTCGTCACCGTCCTTCCAAAGTTATTATGTGGCTGCTTCCACTGGCGAGTGCAGCGTCGTTTATTGGTTTTGTTCTCCGAATTCTTCTGCTGCAGTTTGTATACTGGTGCACCGTTTGTTATTATAAGATGCACTTTTCGCGCCACCCGTTTCAGTTTCTTCCCAAGACGAGAACAGGGGAGTTTTTGCTTCGCACAATGGAAGTAGTAGGACTAGATGTCGTCCCATGACTGATTCACGGTGGCTTCTTTGGGTTCTTATAGTTACTTACAATCTAAGTTTCAGGAAATTGCTGAGGCCTTCGAGTCGATTACTCGGAAGAGATGCCCGATTCTCGTAGACTAAAAAACGTTGGCTTCTCACTGTGTTTGTACCACTATTTCCAGTTTGAAGATAAAGTGAAGTACTTAGGAAATAATAAGGCCGGTCATCGAGCATATTGAAGCTCAGATGCAATTTGTATGAGTTCCCTGTCAGCTGATAGCTATGTACGTATGCCTCCATTGTTGAACATTAACTTGCTACGTAAATTGCTATAATTCGTAGGTGTGTGTTTCTTTAAAACATCTAGTAATACGTTTAGCTAGCCTTAGACACCGTAAATATGCTTTTTTTTGTCAAAAATGAGGAGTCTCAGATATCAACATGGAAGTAGTAGTCTCAACAGAAGATTCCTGGTTGTCCGAGCAGTCTCTTAGTTCTCCCTACATATTAGCAAAAATAAAATGATTTTTTTCTGTTTCTCTTTGGGGAGAGGGGGATGGAGAATCGTCTAGAAATCTAAGACAAATGAGGGCAGCTGAATGAGCACTGTCAAGATGAATGAAGTTTTTTTTTCTAAGGAAAAAAAACCGAGTGAGACATGTTAACGTTGATGATCGTTGCCCATGATATGGAACAAAATTAGGTTTTGTTGTCACATTTACCGTTAATGTCATGAAATTCAGCGCTGTTTACCTTGTTGTTATTACCTCTAGGCGTTCTCTGCGGATGGTCACCTTGGCAACGCGACGCGCGGCAAGTTTGTCGAACCTTCCACGTACCTCCTTTTCGTCTCTGGCTAAGCAACAATGGCAGCTCAGACTATGGACGACTTGTATGAAGGCTTTGATGAATACGTTCCTGCGTACGATACGACGGTTAGATGGTTTCCCTTCGCTTTTAGGATAATCGCTCAGTTATTTGCTTCTTTGCAGCATCTTGCACAGGATCGAGCCTTTCAGCAAGCAGTAGCTCGATCAAGCCATGGAAGGCGACCAGTGAGTGTTTTCCTAATCTATCTTAGCGACTTTCGAAGAAAGATGAAGACTGAAAATAGAGCAACAATCCTATTACATTTCTGTGAAAGGAAATGTAGCGCATGAGCAATTAATATGGTTGATGGCCGATGCTCATTTCCAACAATGGAAGGAAATTATGGCTCAGATTTCAGCAGATTCTGACGTTTTTCAAGATCCTACATACATAAATCCCAGCCCTCTGCATGCTGCACCAACTCGACAGTGACACTCATTGACCACATTTTTGCCAATCTATTCTTCTTTCTTGTCGAAGTTCCCCGTGCTTCCGACTTCCTACTTCCGATAACATTTGAGGTGCAAGACTTCTTCCAAGGTTGAACGAAACAATTCCACTAAAGCTACGAATAGATGAAACATCTCCACTGAAATAAGGCTAGCCTTTTCCATTAATATTACCACGACTGGGGCAACTATTCAAATCTTAAATTGGTGCTTTGCAAATGGTTAGGTTCAACTTTGGGAGTTTTACGTTTCTTTAGTATCTCGCCTCCAATTTTAAGTACTCGCTTTGGGAAAGCTATGGCAGAATTTTGTATGTACAGGGAATTTTGGGCAAAACAGAAAACTACAAATGTTACGGCGAAAACCCACGATTTCATTACTCACATGGTCTTATTTCTTGAAGAAATTAAGAATGAAGCAGTGTGAACTATAAAGGCCTTTGATTAAGAGTTTTTTTTTGGAATGCTCTTTGATTTCATTGTTACCATCTTGCAGACAACATCGATGGCCGGACGAGCTCCCTCGGCATTTGGAATGGCACCGCACTCCAGCTACGGTGGTGCGTCCTCGTACGGAGTTCGCAGCCGCACTGGGCGAACCGCGTTAGCGACGAGAAACGAGCCGGCGAGGCCGATGACTGCCGTCAGAGCCGCTGGATACACTTCATTTGCGAACAAAGGTGCGATGGTTGCGTCGCTACAGGAGCAGTTTCAAGACTTACGATTTACATTATTACTATACTTTCATTATTCATAGCTATCATCATAAGTCACATAACAAAATGCAACCTTGAGGAGTTTTTCGTAGGATTCATTGTCAAAGCGATAATCAGATAGTTTCGAAATTATTATATTAGAAAGAGTACCACAGGCCTTCGATCCCGAAATATTAATATGTTCTGAATCTGCTCGGTGTGTTGATGCGTATGATACACGTGCAATGTTTGAAATGATCTATGAACCGTCTCACAGGGCTGCAACAAATTCTGGTTCTGACAAGGGAAGTGCACGAAGGGAAATTAAGCTACTAATTCGAGACGAGGCCTATATTGCTAGGCCCATTGTGTACTTCACAGCGACACCGTCGCGATGAAGAAAATGATGGAAATGATGAGAATAAAATGTCACGAGTTTTCAAAACTTACCGCAAAGTTTGCATGGAAAATCGTGCTGGCATAGGAGCCACTGTGAGTTAGCTTGTGGTGGTGAACGGTCGCAGCGACAGCGTCGCTATGTAGTATTCCCTAGGCCTCAGAGAGCATGTCCAATTACTTAGATGTTAGAAGCCATACTTGAAATCTGCTAAGTGGCTTACAGGAGCCCAGAGTTCCACATTGATGCCTCCAGCCATGCTGATAAGGGGAGGATACTCTGGCAGTGTGGCATACATTCCGTTCCTTCCGTAGCGAATTGTGGACTGCCTTGTGCAGCTCCCGACGCTGATTTCAAATCAGTTTTTGCCTTAACCGAATTTTGTCTCTTTTAAGAGTAATGCCCGTTTTTCGCGCAGGCACATAAAAGGACAGTACACAAGTAGGGTGCACAGCACTGGACATAGGATAGTTACGGAGTCTCGCAATATCTTCCCAATTTTTGTACATAGGGGTAAATCCGGACATTGATCACGACTAAACATCATTTTGCGTGAATACCAACATCATCTGTCATTTCCTTGCCGAAATCGGTAGTTTTTTCCCGGTTCCCTGCAGTAAAGCTGGGTTGAGTTCTAAGCTTCTGTGAACTTAGTAATTCTGAGCTTCTATGAACCACCTAGCAGATTTCAAGTATAGCCTGTAAAATCATGTTGTACAGGCATTTTGACTATATAGGTCTCGTCCTGGGATGACAGCTTAGGTTCGTGCATTTCCCTTGTGAGGTGGGACCCCACCTTTAAGCCATGACATAAACTTCTTGGGCATCGGGTATGGTGTGCTTCAATACTTTGAAGTTTTCGTCTAAGGTTAAAATTATCTTTATTTTTGTGTTTGACTTAAGGAAATTCCTCAAAATTACCTTTCTTTCCTTTCGTTCTGGAATAAGGATTACAAAGTGGTATCATGATTTCACCTCTCCACCGAACTTTCTTAGAGCAGGGCTTTTTAGAGATACCATTTGTGTTGAAGTATTTTCTTGTTTGTCCGTTAACAAAACATCGTGTATTGACAGAGCTTTTTCAGTACAAGCTGCGGAATCTGCTGCTGCTTCGGAGTCCAGGAGTACTGAATCGTGGGTCACTTTCGTTACATTCAAAGTAAAAAAAACCTCAAATAAACATGCATCCTAAACTAAGGAGTACGGGGTCCGCCAAAATTATGGGTACCGGATGAATTTTAAATCATGTTATGTGAGGAAAGTTTGCAAAGTTTTTAATTCTCGATGTGCAAGGGTCTCCCCACCCCAGCCCGAAGAATTCGTGCAATAGCCGTTGAAGGAGAAATGTATGTGTGCACTAGTGGTTCCAAAATTCTTAGTTGCCGTTATCTTTGATTGCAATAATTTAATTGACCCCAACCACCTGTAAACGTGCTTCAAACCCATGCTATTTTTTTGGAATCGGCGGTACTCTGGCTACATGTTGTCCTTTTCTGTGAAATTATCCTGTAATGTAATATTATCCAAGGCTATCATAAATAGTCGCAATAATTCCATATCTGCACCTTACTCAACTTTTGAGCCCATCCCTCACGCACTCTTCAGAATCGAAGAGAAATGCCGAGAGATGGAGCGGCGTGTCATGGATATGCTCAAGGAAAGCTTGTTCGCAGCTGAAAGGAGAAGCTTCAAGGAGGTGATCCTCCCCTATGCTTTCACTGCCGTGTTCATCAAACCACTGAATTTCAGGCACTGGACAAGGCAAAAGAGGCGGGCAGGAGGGAGCGAGCGGTAGTGAAGTACAGGGAGCAGCAGGGAGTCGTCGAGTCCATGAATATTGACCTAACATTCACAGTGCTGTTCAATCTAGCTCAACAGGTGCTTTTGGATGTGGTCGCTTTTCGTTCCGGTGATTGCTTGATTTTCAGTACATGGCTAATGAAATGGCCAACGAAGCGCTGAACACCTATCAAATCATTGTGAAAAATAAAATGTTCCCGAATTCGGGAAGACTGAAGGTGAGTCGGTACAAAAACATGCTAGACCTTGATAGTGGGGATAGGTTTGTTGGAGTGGAAAAAGGGTTTTAAAATGTTAGTCTAGATTGGGAGGACATTCAAAAATTTAAAATCTGAAAATGCAGATTTCTCCGCGTGAAACCAAAGGGACCAGAATGGAAGAACATGAGAGAATGTACATATGAGTTGAGTCACTGCGCTGATTTTCAGGTGAACATTGGAAATATTTATTTCAAGAAGAAGGACTACAACAAAGCAATCAAGTACTATCGTATGGCACTGGACCAAGTGCCCAGCATTCAGAAGGAGACCAGGTGAAATGGTGCAGACTTCACCAAATTCTTTGTAGACTTATGCACCAACAGGCACCTGCAAAGAAGTATTGCTATCTGGTGGTTTGCGTGAAATGAATCAATGTGGATTCAATCGTGCTGTCCCTGGATACGTTGACGGATGAGGCTCAATGTGGCTTGGATTTAATCCCTCATGTACTCTAAATTCTTCTAGAATTTAAGGTTCAAAAGCATGCATAAAAAGTGTGCATATGAGAAAAGACACGGAACACCATGAAATAGTACTACGTAGTATAGCCATATATATAGTATATATGGTAGTACGTGGTATAGCCTCTTACCTGCGAAGATACTTCCGTAGACACATTTACTGACTTGCACAAAAGGGCTTCGTCGCGCCTGGTCACATTATGTATTGACAGGATGTGCGCGTGCGATTTAGTGGATGAAACTTCTCAGGGTCTTGTGGCGGGACCCTTCTTTTGATCAGAATCTTGCAATCAAATTTTCTGACAATCCCCTAACTCCAACCAATGATGAACGCAAACGGGATCAGGGAGGGGAAGGAGTTGTAGCATGCGAATAAAAACTAGGGACTGCGCCACGTTGTGAACCCCGAGAGCCAAAAAAAGCAAAAATAGAGTTTCCAAAAACTACTTTTAATCGTGCAGTTCTGGGAGTTGTTGAAAGTAGCAATGGCCCTAGGGAGTTTGAATGTCGCAACAGGACCTTCGCATGCACTCGCTTGACTGGGTTATTCGTACGTAATCCTAAAAGTCCTTCCCTAAAAATCCTAGTGAAATCTGTTCCAGTGGAACAGCTTCCCACATTCGCCACATTTTAGACCAGTGAATTCCCGTGGGGATGGCTTTTCAATAGAAATTGGTCAAGCAGTATGTGTCTTCTGTTAAGGATAAACATATTGAACAATATCGGGGTTGCGTTTATCAAAATGGGGAAGTACGACGATGCGATGTCCACATTTGAGCACTGCGTTGAGGAGAGAGCAGATTTCAAGACGGCTCTGAATATGGGTGAGTCTCAGATGCTTTAGTAAATAAAATAGTAACACTGAGAGTGGAGTAGTAGTGAACTTTGGTGGAATTATTTTAATTTGTATACCCTGAATTGATCTCTTGCTAGCTTTAATCCATTCTTGTAAGGGTAACAGAAAATTTATAAAAATCTTGAGCCAAATCCAATCTGCAATATTCTCGTCTTTCTGATGCAGAGAGTTTGTGGTTGGAGAATAAAGCTTGAAATGGTTTCGTGATATTTTATCTTCCCAGCATCGCTGTTACGCCGTACAACTTTGTTCTCTTCAAATACTTAATCATATGTACATAATGCACTTCACATCTTTGTCTTTTTATAATATTGATGCACTAAAACCTTGACTGAAATGTTGTTTTCTAATAAAAGTCTGGCCGAAAAGAATCCCTTACATTCATATAACATATGGTATTTCAGTTCTAGCAGCGTACTGCCTTGAAGATGCCGACCGCATGCGAGATGGATTTCAGAAGCTGCTTGACGTTCCACTTGACGATGACGAAGAGAACAAGCCTAGTGTTAGTTTGAACAAAAATTAAATCTAATTGAATGACCATGCATTACTGTCTAGCTCTATTGTATATATTCATAGTTATCCAACCTTTCAGCATTGTCACCACACCAAACAATGCCGAGGGACAGTCTGTATCCAAAATTATGATTGAATGAGAGAAAAGCTATGCTGCTTTGATGTTTTGGGCTTAAGTAAAACACAGAAATTAGATTCAGTCGCCGTTAGGATGGTGCTAACTTGGCATAAAAAACTGGCGTCTCCTTCCCTCACTCCTCCCCCACAAATTAATCTACTTTGTTCCATGAACCTTCGTCTGCCATCTCGCCCATGCCTCATAATCTGGGTCTTGACACTGATTGTCTGTTTTCCACACTTTCCATTGATATCACCTTTCTCATTCTCGATCCTGAGAGAAGGGTCCAGACTCGTTGACCCTTCTATATACCTGCTTTCTAACATCCGTGTTAACACCAACATCAGCCAAATCCGCAGCGTGCACACGAGTGGCAAAATTGAAAAAAAATTTTCCGTCTAATTAGGTACTTTTTTTAACGCAGTATTCAATAGAAAAGTTTCATGACATATTAGCCGATATTTTGTGCATTAAATAAATTCCCTCTCATAATTAAACAACCCTTAGCAAAGGAAAGTCACTCAGTAACAAAAGGAAAACATCAATGAAAAAAGCGATTGCAGCTGAAATGAGTGATAATGGAACTGTTCAGGACAAGGAGGACGTCCTCATGTCACAAGTGCTGAATAACGACAGCCTTCGCCAACTCGCCCGACGTCAACGTGCTGATGCCGAACGAGCGATACTGACCGCTGCGAAAACAATCAGCCCGGCCATCGCATCAGAGTGGGTTGTACGGCGCCGTCTAAGACGAATGCTGTAGAACGGACCATTTAAGCTTCGCTGCCGGCTACGAGTGGTGCGTGGAGACCATCAAACAATCCGTGCATGCCTCACTGGCCACAGAGTTGGAGATGAGCAAGGCCGGCGAGCTGCTGAGACGTGGTGACTTGGAAGGAGCGGCTGAGGTGCTCAAAGTCTTCCACGCTCAGGAATCAAAGATTGCAGGAGCGGCTGCTAATAACCTGTGCATGCTGAAACTTCTGGTAAGTTGCGGTTATCGATATCTGATATCGTTGAGGCCTAGGACCTGTTTCGTTCTATTCAATTTCAAACGAACTTTTTAAGCAAGGAGGCGAGAAGTTGCAAGAAGCAGAACAATACTCAGAACAGTCGCTAGCGCTTGATCACTACAACGCAAATGCACTGGTCAATGCCGGTGAGTTTGATACATTTATTGAGATTCCGTTTCCGAAAACGTATTGATCACCAATAGGCAAAGCCAATCCGTAAACTAGATAAAACTGTATTTTAATACCCTCATTATTGAACAGACAGGTTTTTCTACTTTATTTTGAAGTTTGGACTACTTCTTTGGAATGACATACGGATTTTTGCTGATGAAACTTTATGAATATGCTTGCTACCTCTAGCTTCAAAATAAAGAATGTCTGCAATTGGAATAGATGTATCTCTTCAGGGAACATCGCTTATCTTCGCGGTGACTACGACAAAGCCTATACGAATTTTCGAGAAGCACTCAGCAACGACGCTGGCTGCGTTCAGGTGAACCACTCATTCTTCGCACGGATTTTAAGAGGAACTCCATCGACTTCTGGTTTAGGCTCTCTACAACTTGGGTTTGGTATGTCGCCAACAAGGAAACGTTGAACAGGCTTTGGAATGCTTTTATAAGTTACACAATATTTTGTTGAACAATGTGCAGGTCTTGTGTCAGTTGGCAGCAATGTAAGTTCAGTAAATTTGACTCGAAATATTTCAAAACTGGGGCAAAATATAATACTTATCTGATGGCAGGACCCCTCCACAGTGTTTTTAATGATATTGCATTCCTAATTTCCTTTGCGTAAAAGGAGCTATCGAGTGATTCAATAGGCAGCCCAAGTTCAACAGAACACGGAATTTCGCCGTTTGTTGTTGACCTCAGTCGCCACTTACAGCTACGAATCTTTGGAGGATACCGCACAAGCCATAGAGCTCTACAGTCAGGCGAACAGTCTCGCTCCCTCAGATCCAGCTATACTTGCGAGGCTCGCCGCCATCTATGACGCTGAGGGCGACAAAACTCAGGCCTTCCAGAGCAACTACGATGTGAGTCGTGCCGAACATGCAATGGTTCTAACTCAATTGCAGGAGAAAAGCATTTCCGAACGTTTTGAATTTCCAGAGCTATCGCTACTACCCGTCGAATCTGAAAGTCATCGAGTGGATGGGCGCCTATTACATCGACGCGCAATTCTCCGAAAAAGCAGTGAATTATTTCGAAAAGGCGTCAATTATGCAGTGAGTTCTGCAGTATATTATCGAGGGATGATATCTGATCCACATAAATTCCGAGCGAAACGGAGCTGCTCGTAAAAACTGCGGCTATGGCGAAAAAATTGCTTGGAATGGTGGTGAATGATTTCTGTCAACACTTACCCAGTCTTCAACAGGGGTCACGCAAATTGGCACATTTATTTATTTGTATTAACTTATTTCTAGTTTTTTTTACTTATTTTTTCATATGCTAATGAAGTAAAAAATGTTTTCAAGTTTGTTTAGCTAACCCAACAGTTTTATCAAAAACTAGAGGAATTCGCAACTTCATCAGTGTTGCTATCAATTAGTAGTCACTATGATATGATGAAACACATCCAACAATTCCATCGTATCAATCATAGTGGTGAAATGTGAATGTTTACAGGCCAAATGAAATCAAATGGCAGTTGATGATGGCGTCGTCTCACAGGAGGGCAGGAAATTACCAGAAAGCACTGGAGCTCTACAAAAATATTCACAAGAAGTTCCCGGCAAATATCGAATGTAAGGAACACTATTTTCACGACTGCGTGATGGAAAGGTCGCGGCGAATCCGCCCGACTTTTCCTGGAGGGAATATAGCAAGTATCTTCATTGAATTGCTGTTTACCAAAGGGGACTAAGTAGTGGAGTGCAGAAAGTGCAACAAGATGTCATAATACCAAATTCTAGCCATCATGCTGTTTTTAATATTGATTCGATCACATTTTTTCCGGTTATTTGATTTCAAATCACTTGGTTATTGGGCTCTTCCAAGTAGGAGTGGTTTAAAGTAACTCGAAATGGTGCTCTAACCTTCAAAGTAACCCTACGCTGGACGTGGGAGTCACCCGGTGGAGAGTACCATAATGAAATTGACCACATCATCGTCAATCGAAGGTTCTCCCTGACCGACGTCGGTGTTGTACCAAAGTTCTACACCGGATTCGACCATCGCCTCCTTCGTGCAAGATTCTTCTTCTCACGCGAAGGCGAGAAAGCCGTGAAGTTTAAGAGAAAGAGTCCCAAACCCGTCATCAATTGGGATCTTTTCACTTCGCTAGCCGGCTTTTGGGAAGATGCGGTTGTCGACAACATCGACGAAGAGTACGATCGGCTTGTACAGCATCTCCGCGACAGCGCAAAGAGCGCCGAGGGTTTAAGAGTCACCAAGAGACGACTGTCTTACGAGACCCTCGAGCTTATACGCCAGCGTGGAGCCGCGAGAGCCGCAAGCAACTACCAGCTAACGTCCGAGCTCGCAAAACGGTGCAGAGAAGCGATAAAAGAAGACCTCAAGGAGAGACGAGCAGC
Organism: Ancylostoma caninum; assembly: GCA_037903475.1. NCBI lineage: Eukaryota > Metazoa > Nematoda > Chromadorea > Rhabditida > Ancylostomatidae > Ancylostoma > Ancylostoma caninum. The sequence goes on from JBAJFG010000031.1 coordinate 285,939, forward strand.
AGTGTTGGCCGAAGCCGCAGAGGCAGGGAAAAGCATTCGCTGCGCCCGCCGAGACTTCGCCAATCGCAAGACCAAGATGTCCGCCCTCCGGCGCCCAGACGGAACAATTTCTTCTTCAAGACGGGTAATGGAGAAGGTCATCTACGACTTCTACTCGGATCTCTTCGATAGCCACGTCCACCTCCCTCAATGTCATCTTAGGGAGGACGGGTATGTTGTCCCATCGGTTCTCCCTTCCGAAATCCGACATGCCATCAAGTCGGTGAAGAATCGTACAGCACCGGGCCCCGACAGGATCCGACCGGAACATCTGAAGAACCTACCGCCAATTCTCATTACCACCTTGGCTAGGCTTTTCACGCGGTACCTGTCGGAATGCAAGGTACCTAACCAATGGAAGACCAGCAGGACCGTGTTGCTGTACAAGAAGGGAGACCCGCAGGATATTGGCAATTATCGCCCCATCTGCCTACTGTCCGTCTTCTACAAGCTTTTCACGCGTGTGATCCTCAATAGGATCGAAAGGACACTAGACGAGGGACAGCCGTGCGAGCAAGCAGGGTTTCGAAAAGGATTCAGTACGATCGACCACATACACACCGTCACTAGACTCATCGAAGTATCGCGAGAGTATAAGATGCCCCTCTGTCTCACGTTCATCGATTTGAAGAAAGCCTTCGACTCTGTTGAGACAGAAGCGGTGTTGGAAGCCCTGGGCAACCAGGGCATACCTACCCAATACATCAAGGTATTTCGTGAGCTCTACAGCAACTTCACGACCAGGATTTCTCCATTCTACGACGACATCACCATCGACGTCAAGAGAGGGGTTCGGCAAGGCGATACCGTGTCGCCAAAACTATTCAGCGCCACTCTCGAAGACGTCATGCTGTCGTCGAAACTGGAATGGGATAGCATGGGAGTGCAAGTTGATGGCCGGCGACTTAGTCATCTTCGCTTCGCTGACGACATCGTTCTCATAACACCAACCATCAGCGAAGCGGAACAGATGCTGGCCGACTTCGAGGACGCGTGTGGAAAGATTTGTCTCCAGCTGAATCTGACGAAGACGATGTTCATGAAGAACGGATGGGTCCCGGATGCCCCATTCTCGCCCAACGGAACGACCATATCCGAATGCTCCAGCTACGTATACCTAGGTCGGGAAGTCAACATGATGAACGACCTCGCTCCAGAGCTGGGCAGGAGGAAACGAGCGGCTTGGGGAGCCTACAAGAGCATCGAGGACGTAGTGAAGAAGACGAAGAACACCAGGCTCCGTGCCCACCTCTTCAACACAACCGTTCTCCCTGCTTTGACCTACGCCTCAGAAACCTGGGCGTTGCGCAAGCAGGATGAGAATGCGGTCAGCGTCGTCGAACGCTCCATCGAGAGGGTGATGCTAGGAATAACCCGCCTCACGCAAGTGAGGGCTGGAATACGGAGCTCCACCCTTCGTCAACAATCGAAGATCAGGGACGCTGCCGCTTACGCCAAGTTGAGTAAGATTAGGTGGGCCGGACACGTGATGCGTTTTAACGACAACCGTTGGACAAGAGCCGTCAGCGACTGGACTCCACGGGACGTTAAGCGCACGACAGGAAGACCACCGACCCGATGGTCAGACTTCTTCACGAAGTCCTTCAAGGATAGATACGATGCTCTCCGTGTCCCTCGAACGGACAGAATCCACTGGACAACTCTGGCTCGCGAGAAGGACAAATGGAAGGATTGCTGGCGCCCGCTCGGTATACCCGAAGATCAACGGGAGTCAAGGTGATCAAGGTGATATATATGGATAACAAAGTAGCGATTCGTAGAACCATCATTCTACGAGTCGCTACTTTGTTATCTATATATATATATATATATATATATATATATATATATATATATATATACATGGATAACAAAGTAGCGATTCGTAGAATGATGGCGCTTAACGATTCCCGACTTCCTAATGTACTGGGTTAGGAAAACATCTTCTCGACACCGTTACCATAGGATTAACTATAAACTTTGAGGGTTTGTTTGCAATACTAAGCATATTCCATTCTCAATGGCTGCTGATATGACACTTAGACATTGGTTATCGATAGTCTTTGCGCCATTTATCTCTTTGTTTCAGGTCTCAAATTCCTCGTACGAATCACTAGCGACCTCGGAATGCCGGAGTCGAAGGAATACATGGAGAAGTTGGGCAAAGCGGAGCGAGTTCGGCAACTGAAGATGCAGAGGGAGTCCGACAGCAGCCAAGGCAAGAGACATAGCGCGCAGTCGGCTCACAGCTTGCCACCACCTCAAGGAGGCTCCGGTGAGTATGATCTTCGCTGACGTCAGTGGAGGGGTCAAATTCGGTTTACACTGGTGACCAGAATCAAAAAGGTTTTCCAGGATAAATGGAGCAAAACTTGTGACAAATTTAACTTCTCCTGGCCCAAAAGTTCATTCTGGATTGCTCTAGTTGTCGTGTTTTGCAAGAGATTTTATTTCGTGAATTTATGAATGGCTCCCCTCTGTTGCTGACAGAAGCGGTGCCACAGTGGTAATGATATGTAGTTGTGCTCAAAATAGGAAAACCAGAGTAACGAAAAAGAAGGACTCAATCGATAAACGTTTAGGTGAACGTCCTACTTCATTAAATAGTCTCAGGATGTCGAGCGCCAAGTTCACTTTCGAAGACCAGCCATTTTCTGTTGCCCCTCGAGACATGAGTGAGAAAAACAAAGCACTTCTTCATTGTTTTCATCGTTATTCCCCGAGTACACGCCTTTGTTTTAGAGTCCGCCGATCTCTCGTACTCGGATCCAATCGGAGCTGGAACGGCTAGACCGAAAACTGGTCAGCGAAGACCAAAGACAGATGACTCGTTTGAGGAGCTCGATGACTCACTTCTACCGCAGTAGAGGAATGTTCTCTAAAGAGCAAGATTTACATAGTGTAAAAAGATGTGACACCTCTGTCGCAATTCTTAGTTCATGCCACAATTAGAATGAGTTGAATAAAAACTGGAAATATATGATGTGATATCTGGGGCCTGAACAGTGTTGTGAAGTGATAACTTCCATCTTAGTTGTTCTTCCAACCTGGGCATCTCAGAAGTAATCAAAAGCTTATAGCTGTATAATGTTCACTAACTGTAATTGTGTACAGTTCATCCGAAACAATGGGGCTAATGGCTGGGAAAGCTAGAGACGGCTCGGCCGACTTGACAGCGTACCTCGAATCGATTAGCTATTTTCGTTATATTTGAGTATTTTTTTTAAATTTACATTCATTCCATAACATTGCCTTGTCATTTGGTTGGGGTTTTTTTTCAATAGCTCCATTCCAAGCAGCTGATAGATTTGAATCATGCTGCTAAGTCGGCTGCGCCGCTTCTAGATTTCCCACCGGCCTCATCCGCCCCATCATTTCGGATGGAGTGTAACTAACTGTATGTTGTGTGCCCTCAATCATAATGTCGGTAGCTTCCTGAGAGGGATGGAACGTCTGACAATCCAGAACATAGAGAGCATTCATGCCACCTTCGCCCCTCTGAAGAATACCTTCCCTTTGAAAAGACGGGCTGTGAAAGAGTAGGGTTTCCACCTACCACCCTAGATGGCGCAGAATCAAATTATCGGTGTTGTGAAGAACTTCTAAAGATTTCCGTGTCCAAACTTAGCGCAAACTCGCCACTACGGGTAGCAAATTCCAAAATGTTGGCAGTAATCTGCTCCTGCCGTGTTGAGAGATCGCTACCAGCCAATTTTCACGAGAGATTCCGGCATCTTTCTACCCCTACCCGTTCATCCGTTACCGGGCACAAATTCCTGGGTGGTAGTAATTTGCCCGATAATTGCAGTTGACAAACAACCTTGCTTAGCATCCAAGATCGAAATAGCATTTCTCATAGGAAGGTAAATGGCAGGTAATCGTCACATATCACACAAAGTGTCATGTTCAAAACAATAGCTCTGACGGGCGTCGATCACTTCGCCGCTGGCTTAGGAACAGGCATCGCAACCATTGCATCATAATGCGACTACCCAAAAACCCACAACACCGAGTCGAAATCCTAGTTACGAGCGCATAGCCAAGCCCACGTACAACTGCGCCACCCACGCACAATGGATTGCGTATCCTTTTCCTAAAGGTGAGATGAATTCAAATTGAATTCCTGGGAACTCATACTTCTGCGTATCGAGTGCGAATTTCTGGAGAACACGTAAGGTCGACTTTCGCCCTTTATCCATGAAATTCTTTGATGAACTTGCCTGAAGCTAACCAAGTAGATATTGTTTGAGGATTCAAGCTATGACCTGAGCATATCACAGAATAAATAAAGGGTGATTCATCTCTTAGCTGTTAGTTCGAGATAGACAGCAACTTAGCCCTGTGTACAAATCATCCGAAACACTACGGGGCGGGCCAAAAATACGGCAACAAAGCTCGCCTCTCCGCCGAAGAAAATTGTTTTGGTTTGAAGTTAAATTCAGTTGAGAGGACCATTCGCAGAGTTTTTTTCGCACCAGTGCTTGGGCCCACAGGTCGTGTTTGTTTTAGGACTTAGTCAAAAGTATGTTTTGGGTCATATTGGTCTCATCGACTGACCACCCATTTGCTTGGGTCCCAATCAGTAGGGTTGATAGGATTCAGTGAAACCCGAGGCGAGGGCTTCTTCATGACCCATCTGGAGTTTGGATAAGTTGGCCAAGCACTTTAAAAAGTATCGGATGATCTGAACCACAAACACTTGCGCGTCGCGGTCAGACGATATCACTCAGCGTCTTGGGGCCTGTGTCGGAGCTGATAGGGCATATCCTGAGGCGAAGGGTTGCCTTATGTTAAACACGACCTAGTAAACATAAATCCTACAACTGTGCGCCAAATTACATTTAAATGCTTTTTCGATGTGCACTTTTCTGTGTTACCATATATATGGCCCACGCTGTGTTTGCAAAACCCTTGCCTAGGAGAGATCTTGATCCAGAGACCGACGTCACCACGATCAAGCCTCTCAGCCGCTTAACCATCCACCACACACTTAGGTAGTTCTTCGCATGCATAGGAAGGATTTCTCACTCATCATGGGTGAAAAATCGCTTGGCTTGATGCTTCAAGCTGCTAGCTGGAAACTAGGAAAGGTGAATGAATCCGCCTTCTGTGCAGAAAGCACATGCACAATTTTATGGGACTTTCCATGTTACGGTGGAATCGAATCGTGGATCGATTCAACGCTGAACAGACCTCTTGACCTATACGCAATTGTCCACCTTTTCTACGCGATAAATGACTTCCGAACAAGAATGTAGTGTCATTATTGATCTTCCCTACAATTCCTGTATCTCCTCGTGAATGAGGAGCATAATGTGGTCTTATGCGCTCGGAGAGCAGTTTTGTCCACAAAATCGTCAGCAAAATCGGCAGCGAAATGTACAAGTTGATGCCGATTCCGTAAGGTGTCTGCGCCTCTTGCAAATAAATATAAGATCTTTCACGCACACTGTCCAACTATTCGCTGAATAGGACTCAGCTGGAGCTCCGCGCCATTTAAGCACAAGCTGGAAATTTCGAGGAAGATTAGACATTCACTTCGACTAAGGTGCCTAATTTCAATCCAAAAGAGATTACAGCTTATCCTGGATCACGAACCACATATTTCCAAAAGTCCACATTCGGCGTTAAGTTACACTTAACTGGGACTTACGCTTAACAGCTGGATGGCAATTTCGGCCTAATTACTGCTACACCATGCCGCTTCACCTTTGTGTTTAACTCACATTGGCTGAGCTCAGAACAAGGATGTATAGCTAAAGCTCTAACGCGAGCCTTTCCTGCAATTCTTGGTGGAAGGTTTGCGGTCATTGTGTTTATGGCGGTTGTGTTTAATCGACTACTCGTTGATTGTCTACTGATGCTGGACTTTCATTAAGACTCTTCTTCTTAAATTTGGTCTAAGTTCGTTCTTCCTCCCAGGATGGGATACTGTTCTCACAACAACCTACTCCACAAGCTCATTTCCGCGGTCACGTAATAATTCTTCTATTGTGATTGCAAAACCCTTTTTCAAGACCCACTCGATCTTAGATCATATATGGCATTGAGAGGGAAGAACAGAGCTTCTCATCATCTCAACAAATCTTATATCAAATGCAATGCAATGCAATCGAATAGCCTTGTATTCCATTACATATATTGAGGGAAATTGACAACACGAGGACCTTTTTAGTAACGGTTCTTCAATTTTGTTCATCTGGACACAAACCCTAGTTGAAATTGAATTTGAAAACGCAACAGCAGATCTGCAAACATATGGTGATCGCGGATCAAACGCGACTTGTGCCTGATTTCAGACGTGGGTGTATTCAACGGATAGACTCCATGCCTCCACAGTGTCGGAACGAAGCATACCTTTTGTAAGGGCATAGCCATGTTCTCAGACAGTCGTAGCGTCGAACAGCAGGCGACCTTCGCACTCATTCCAGGCAGATTTTGCCTAATTTTCGTACGCGATTCGCGTAAATCCGAACGCATTTCGTTTGTTTTCTGGAGATTTACGTGCATTTTTTGGGTGAGATGGGGAAGCCCGAAAGTACACTTAATCTGCTCAAATTTTGTCATTTGAACAGCTGTCAGATGACAAAGACGGCATCCCTTTGCGAGATCGAGGATAGCCGAGAGGGCACGTCTGGGGACGTCTGCGATATGAAGGGGATGGGGTTAAGTGCCCCGCGATTCGGGGTCCACCGCTAGGTACAACTGGGGTAAACCCATGTGCTTTCGTGCCTGGAGATTGTGTCCTGGATGTCTATCCGGCCAAAAGTTCACCATTCAAGTGGCCGGGAGGTACAAACGCCTATACAACAAAAACTGAGAACGCAAGGATCCGCAAACCTTTGGGAGGCGATTTCAGCATGCTCTAGATCTGCAATCTGCTGATTTCGCAGGATTATATCTAGAGCTCGGAAAAATGACATACAGTAGGGCAACGGTACGAGGAAGGAGGGCATTGAGTGAGAACCTTGATGATTTACTGCAACAGTTTTTGCCAGGTGAGTTTTCGAATGTGTAGCTTAACGCTACCCTGGAGCACGGGAAAACCAGCATTTTTTTCACCACTGCCGACCCCATCTATAGCAGATTTGCGGATCTCAACTCGAAATTACAATACTAATACTCTGCTGTCAGCCTTTGACTAGGTTGTAGTGCTACTTCATAAGGTTTCTCAGCTTAAATTTCACCCAACGGTATACAAGTGCTCTCCGACTACTTCACTAATAGCACATTTCAAGTTAAGGTTAATTCCTGTTTTTCTTCTTGCAGGAGTGTCTCTAGTGGTGTGCCACAAGGAGGTGTTTTGTCCCTTGTATTATTTGCGCTCAATACTGCTGAACTACTGGGATTTCTGGAGGGATCCGTTACACCCTTACAGCACCACCAAACTCCCTGACACAACCTCCCTAGAGAGATGTGGCTTGGGAAAACTTAGAAGTGGGAAATCGTCTCCACCCGTATCCATTCGCATTTCTTGTTATGGTACAAGGAACCGAGCATCATCCACGGTATGTATATGGTCTAGAAGTGAGTCGTTTCCGGATGAAAATTTGAGTTAGAAAGGAGGTCACACCAGGTGACGCCTCCACCCTCGCGCTTTAACGGCGTCTTCCCAAAAGACGGCAGACAAAATGGAGAAACCCTAATTGGTGAAGGTTTCGCACTCCTCTTCTTGAGTTACACAGCTTTCTCTCCTTCGCACGAGAAGTAGAATCTTGCACAAATGGTCCGATGTAGACGTCGTTGCAACAGCGACGTCGGTCAAAATCATGTGGTCTATTTCGTCATGGTCAGGGTCAAGCATGACGATGGGAAAAACCGACCCTCAATACGACCCCTCCCTATCCCCTCGTCCAACCCCCACCTTTTCACGACCTCCCCCCCCCCCCTTCTGCTCCCACATGTTTTCTCTGCACACTGAAACACTGAACAGTTTCAAGGAAGAATACACAAAAGAAACACATCAAAAACTCAAAATTGGAACTAAAACAACCTTGAATTCGACATGCATCCATTCTTATCCGATCGGACCAGACTGCCAGCAAGAACGATCATGTCATTACGTATCAAAACAGGACTGGTTGGCAGCGCATGCGAGGGAGACGGTTTCAGCGTTGGCATTTGCACGCTCACGGGTTCGATTCCCGGCACCTCCAAGAAATTTTTGCACGGGTTGAAACCGCTTCAGTAGAGAGGATTTAAAGGTTCGAAAACGAAGTGAGGGAAGCGAAATCGATCGATAATACTTGCGAGAATTTGCCTGCAGTGCCTGCCAGCTTGTGGAGAACTAGGGTGAATTATACCTCGTACTGCGGTCCTCTGACTCAAAATCAGCAACTGCTTTTCTACATCTCCATAGAGGACGATCAGCTCTATCTTTTGCCAGAGTTTCAATTTTCTAGACCTTCATATATGTTTGGGAGCACGATGGGAAATCGATGGGAAATTTGGCGAATTTCCCATAGATTTCCCATCTAAATTGCGAAAAAAACGAGCGAACTTCGTGGAACCAGACTCTGTACTCAAATGGTAAGTTTCCTCAACTAGAACTCATAGAAGAAAACTTTTCCTGGTATCTGCAAATTGCTTCTCAGTGATTTGCCAAACAGATTTACTCCATTTTCACCATCTGTTCAAATTGCGAGATTTTCACTTCTTCAACTCCCATGAAGAGAGTTTGCCTTTTACCAAAATTTCACTGCCCTTACGTAATAGAGCTCCAAGCATTGATTCTCCATCTCCATTATCGCACACCAATATTGCTCCTGCTTGCGTGAGTTAGATGGGAAATTTTCCCTCGGAGACCCGAAAATTTGAAAACTTTCCCATCGAGCTCCCAAAAGCATACGAAGTTCTAGAAAATCGAAACTCTGGCAGAAGACAGCTGATCGCCTATATGGACACGTAGGGAAGCATTTGCTGATTTCGAGTCAGAGAACCGCAGCACGAGGTCTAATTCACCCTACTTTTCAAAGTTCTGACCGGCCCCGTAGGCGAATCTTCGCACGTGCAGTCGATTGATCTCGCTGCCCACACTCTATTTTTCAACATTTCCACCCTCTTTGCTCCACACTTGATTCTGAAGTGATTCCGACCAGTGAAAAAATCTATTGAAGGCGCCGGGAATCGAAACCGTGGGTGCGCCGAAGCCGTTTTCTCTCATACGCTGCCAAGCAGTCCTGCTTTATCTCGATATGACGTGATCGTTCTTGGGCGGAACGTCATTTATCATGCCATAAAAATTTATTTTTATGGCATGATTTACAATTTACATTCAATGGTCAAGCCATCCCTCTACGTACCCCACCCACACCTCTCCAATACGACCCCCCCCCCCCTTCCCAGCCACCTCCCA